>CAJNIZ010047331.1:0-36633 GCA_905231905.1 Symbiodinium pilosum | reverse complement strand
CCTTCCCCAACCTATCTATAATGAATTTTAACTAAAACGCTAGTGCCTAGGCGAGGGGGGGCGCCTACTACTACTGCTACTACTACTACTACTACTACGACGACGACGACGACGACGACGACGAGGACAACAGCAACGACTACAATGACTACTACGACAACTACGTTGATGACGACTACTACTTCTACTGCTACTGCTACTGCTACTGCTACTACTGCTACTGCTACTGCTACTGCTACTGCTACCACTACCACCACCACCACCACCACCACCACTACTACTACTACTACTACTACTACTACTACTACTACCAAAACGACTGCATAATTCTTACGTAAAACGTAGAATATGCGTCCAGGCTATGAGCTGCTTGCGGAGCCGCTTCAGTGGACTTGGATCGCGAATTGGGGCTCAAGACAAAGTGTATCAAGAAACCTGAGTAATTTGGTAAGGCTCTCTCGTGACAACCCGCTTGATAGCCTTTGGAACTGTATTGGGATCCCCTCAAAGCCTGATTCTGTTTATGTTTGGGCACGTGATTTATGCAGTCAAGAGAACTTGGACTGCTTGGAGGACGCTCCTGGTTCGCAATCGCAATGTATCTCTGACACGGTGGACAGGGTTAACCCAAAAAAGAAAGCGCCCGGTACTTGGCCACTTTGCTGCATGTGGTTTGAAAAACTTCAAGGCCTGAGGATGTCTGGTAACACATGGGTAAGGGGTTATCCTGAGCCCTTTCAAATATGGGGCAGGCATGCAAAGAAAACACCACAGCCATCTGCCAGTAGCCGAAAGGAGCACGCGGCTCAAATGAGCGTAGTCCCCTCCACCTAAAACGAGAAATCCCCACACCCCAATTTTCAATATTCCCAAGAAATCATCACTGCATAGTGCGGGAAGATTTTTCCACGGGGTGGCTATTCTTAGGGTAGCGGATGAAGAGGAGCTTTTTTCTTGCGGCCATTGGCTTTACGGGAAAGCCGTTGCGATGGCGAGTCTCGAGCTGGGTTTCTTGGCAAAGCAAGGCGCACCCTTCTTGGGACTGTGCCAGCGGATGGAAATTCGTCTGAATTGAACGATCTTCCAGACCAGACGCACGAGGACGAATGCTGTAAGGCTCTGTATGCGTGCTGCGTGCGCCAAGTGGAAGATCGCTACTAAACGCTCCATGGCACGTTCTGCATGGAGGACGGAGGTGCCGAAAGGGAAAGCTTGCGTCCCAGTGTCTTCGAGACAGCAACTTAGCAGCTACACAACTCTTGTACAAAGTTTTGGTGCTTCAAGGATTTGTACCTGCACCCTCTGCTACTAAAAGCATCATGACACGCCCTGTACGGCGAGTGACGATGCGCGGAAATTGCTTCTCAAAGCAGACGCCTTCAGACGAACGGTCAAGCAGATGGTGTACCATCCGCCAGGCGGCGCGACTGGGATTTGCACCTGCGCCTGTTGAAGGATGCCTGCTACGTGATACTTGGCCCTTGAAGCTATATAGATGAATAGTGGTTGGATACCGCTATTGACTATTGACTCCCTACAAGCCCACGGTATATCCTACGCATCCGTATATCAGCAAGCAAGCAGAGCCACCCCCCTGAATAAACCAAATGAATGCGTGGCACACCCTGGAGTGAGAGTCACGCTAGGCAAACATTTGGTCTCAGAGTAACGGAAGCACCGAAATGTGGCTATACTATACAAGAACTGTACAAGTCCTGACGCTATGAGTCCTGTACATGCGCGCCGGCTAAGAGAGAGCTACTGTGTGGTGAGTGTTGCGGTGAATCAAGGCAACAGGGCACCTCAAGGCTGTCAGCCACATGTAGCCACCGCCAATGACGGAGACTGCAAGGCGCACCTGAATGATGCGGAGGTATATTTGCAGTGAAGAAACCGGAGGCCGAAAGGCCTTTCAATGTTTGTAGACATGTGCTATGCCTCTGAACTGTTGACTGGTGACGAACAGACACAGAAAGCTTCTCCAGCACATGTCGCTAAAGGGGCCACATCCGGCCCACAGCACAAAACCCCTGAGACTCACAAGGCTGAAGCCCAACGTCGCTTTCTCAAGATTCTGTCCCTTCGGGGTCCCAGAAGAATGTCCTTTGATGTGGGTGGGGTATAGAATTGGGCCAATGTTGAGGAACAGCCAACGGTCAACACTAAAGCATAGCCCCTGCACTCCAGTAATGAATTTTGCCCATTGTGTACCACAATACAATGGCGAACATATTCTTGTTAGGCGGTCGGCAGTTTAGAATCAGGGAGAATTATAGTTCGATCCCCAAAACCCGGAATTCTTGCAAACCAAATATTGGAGCTGCCAGTTGCCGCGACTAGGTCCAAGTGCTTGAATTCGTCCTTGGGCATCTCAACCTCTCAGGAGGTTAAGACTCAGCCGTGGGCCTTAGGTGTTTCAGTGCTTTCGTACATGACTAAGTTTAACGGACTCGCAGATTCAGGGTTGCACGAATTCAGGCGGACTACTGGGCCCGTGCTTGACATCTTGGCAAGCTTTGTGAGGTTGTGAAAAGTTTTAGATCACGGAGCCTGCAGGTAGTTTAAGGAGGGCCGTCTATGGGCATCACTGAAGAGGTCTCATGCAGGTATGATGGAATCGAGGACTTGCAGCTTTGTGCATGAGGATGAAACCTGAAGCGCCCGAAGCCCCCAATCTCAAACTTCAAAATACATACCCACAATCCTAAAGCGCCGAACCGAGCAAACCTTCGTCCCTCGGCGTCTTGTAATCCATGACCCTGGCCTCATTGCATCTGGGAGAACCCACCAGTAGGGTCCGATGCACCCCGGGCCCTCATCAATTACACGGACCCAACAGCGTGCAGCACACCACACACTTTGGAGAGATTGCCATGTCTCGGATTATATGGCAACCCGGAATTGATAACCACTCGTGGGCAGAACTGAAACTGAAGATTTTGCGAGAAATGGGAATAAGTCTTCTGACAGCTGTGACAATGACCTGAAAGCTTGGGGACACCTGCGTGCGCCCAGCCCAACACCTTCTCACTAAAATGAAGGCCTGGTCACAAGCCCGCTTACTAATTTCTCGCGAAGTCCCTGGAAATTTGCGAGAAATTACTGTTGTGTGTGGGTTTGTCAGCAGGTCTGTGAGCAGGTTTGCAAGGAAGTATATAGCAGGAAAATAAGGATGGGTTTGCCACTTGCTAATGACTAATGTCTTGCTCGCAAAGGCCGTTGCTGATTGTTGGGACAAGCCCGCTCGGTGAAGAAACGCTATTTTCTTGCCGCTAGTTTCTTGCCCCACCACATTCCCTAACCTTCATGAAGTGACCAATTTATTGTCCGGCCGCCTACAGAAGAATTCCAAGGCACGCAACTCACAAAACTAAGATGCTTGATCAATACAAGGACAAACACAAAAACTACGTTAGCTTCCTGAGCTGCCACCCAGAACCCCCAAACCTATTCACCTTGCAAGCCGAACTCCGGAACCTTCACAGGCCGCAGCTTGACGCCCTGCGAAATAATTATTTCCGAGGCGGGGGGCCACTGTTTTCCCCAAAATGCGTGCATCATTGCTACAGGACATCACACAAATAGGACACTCGTCTCTGGAAACTACACGACAGGGTCAACCCTGTACTCTACATCCTAGGCCTAACCAACCAGCCTGGTGCTCCATCAGCCACTGAGCACAGGCCCCCAGGAACTGTTGTCCCGAGCAGCTAGCTGCACTTCCTTGGGCGCTTATGGGGGAGTCAACTTCACGAAGAAAACTAGGTCGAGATTTTACATTCCACGTACTAACAAGAGTTGCTGATCTGAGGCTTTAGGGTTTAGAGCATGCGCATCTGACTGCGATCGCTCTATAAAAACGCTTTCAGCTTTCCCTGCATATGAAGCCCCCTACACAACCCCTACACGTCTGTACCGAAGTCATATATTCAAATCAACAAACGCTCCCATGATGTCCCCCTGAAACCGACCTCCACAACCCTTGAAACCTTGCAGAAACAAACCTAAATGCTGGGTCACCTTGTCCTACCTAAGCCCAAATTCAGGGATAAGCCCTTACATTCCGACGCCTCAAATCCGGGTCTCCAGCTGCATGCTGGCACCCTTGAAAGGCGCCGACGTCGACGTCGCCTGTGCTTGCGCAGGCTCCGGCGGTTCAAGGTTGTTTTGGTTTTCTTTTGCCGCACGCCTGGCTTGGTCCCGAGGGGTTGGAGCTCCCAACTCTGAACCGAAGCCTCTAAATCCTTGAGTCTAGATACTGCAGCCCCAAACTCTACAACCCGTAAACCCAACGCCCTGTCAACCCTCGGCCGTGTATCTTCTACAACCTTTCGCTTCGGATCCTTCAACGGCCTTCGCCTCTGCTCCCGGCGGGGTCCCAGGAGATGTCCGCTGATGTCCCAGACATCAACCACAGCGATCTGACAGAGGGATGTTTAGGAGCACATGACAGGTTTATTTGCAGATCTAGGGCAGAGGACGTGGGATGTGGGGATTTAAGGTTCAGGGTTGAGGGGTAGAGGATTTGGGGTAGCAATGTAAGGTTTACGGGTGGAGAGCTTAGCATATGTAGGGTCCGAGGAGCTTCTTCAGGGGGCTGAGTGAGAATTACAAGCTAAGAAAAAACTACAAAAGCTATTCGGGTTTAGGCCTCAAGGTGTTGCTTCGAGGGGGTTGCTAGGAGGGCTAGAGAACCTATTAACTGGTTACAACCTTGCCGTGAACTGTTGATCACCTAATGTTATAATAAACTCTAAACCAATCCCTATATAACCCCAATATACTACAGTAGTTTCCATTTTCTTTTCCATTATCCCCACCATATATAACCCCTAATATAACCCTATATCGCCCCTATAATCCCTGTAGCTTCCAATTTCTTTTCCAGTATCCCAAAATAACCCCCTCATGGCCTTGGCCTTGGAAGAAGAAACCGGGGCTTAGGGGCTGACGGTATCATAATTTTAATAAGGTATATATTGGGGCTATGGGGTTATAGTGGGATAATGGAAAAGAAAATGGAGGCTACTATGATCTTTCAACGCTGGGACAAGCAGTTGCTGTTGCAGAGCAATCGCGGGCATGAGGTGGTCTCTCACAGAGGGAACCCTGAACCCCTAAACTGTGAATCCTCAGCCGTTTAGGTTTCCTGCGCAATCCCGAGCGGCCAATCCGCATGGGAGACTTTATGGCGGCGAGTGGGGAAGCAAAAAATCCCTCTTTCCCTCCTGATGTCCTCCTACCCGCTGCTTCAGAACTTTGCCCAAGAAACAGTCTCAGACGAGCTGAGGCGTCGGCGCTGTGATGTGAAGATTGGTCTAACCTGGGCGTGGGGATCTCGACGAATTCGGGGTCTCCAGTCCTACTGGAATCATTAAACGAATCTTTCCGAGCATCTCTAAACTAGACAGCCCATGTTATTAGTAAAGAGTTCAGGAGGCCGCGGGGCTGTCAGGCTTTGGCTTCCCGATAAATATCACGCTTGCCAAAAAAACGGGCACCGGGAGCCACCCTAGCGTTTAGGGTTAGCATGGCGCCTGTTCTTTGCAAAATGACACAATGAAGGTGGGTTCACCTGCACCCCCAAGAAGTAGGTAAAATGTTTGTCCGGAACCCATAAAGAGCCCAACAGGAGGTTTGGATTCTAGGCCAAGGAATCTCCACCCAAGCCCTGGGATCTGAAGGACGAAGGCTAAGACCCGCATAATCAGGAGCCAGACGTTTGTACCCTGTCCCCCACCCTGCTAAACATGCAATCCTTGAAAATCTGCGACCTGAATTCAGGTGAGCTATGATGTTAATGTGTTCCGACATCTTCAGCATAGAAGCGCCTGTCTAGTCGTCAAGTACACCTACCCCCCAATCAACTCACAGCTCCATGTTGAGGCACCAAATTCTGATCGATCGTGCAAAGTTCAAAGCTCGCTTCATTGCCATCTCCTCGGCGAATGTACAGGAGAAGCTCTAGAGGTGCTTTGAACAAGTAGGGGTATAGCTACACAGCGGCATGGGAGTAAAAAGGATATTCGGGCATTGCCTGTGCTCAGAGGCTCTCCTTTTGAAAGCCTCGGGGACACCAGTGAACAGAAACAGGGCGTACAGCATTCATTAATTCTCTCCCTCTGTATGAATCACAGGAAGCGTGTCAAATCACGTGCCTTCAGGCGCCAACAGTGCCTATCCAACCCAAGAAAACCTCATTTTCCAAGTAGGTTGAGGGTTCATGATCTCAGGCTCCAGAGCCCGAACTGCCGATTCCAAAGACAAAGGGTTTAGACAAATTCTTGTGGGCCTGATCCACATCACTGGCTTCTGACCGCCCAGTCCTCAAATTCGTCTGAAAAGTCCCGCATACAACGCGATCGCGGCGGGAGAGGGTGGCCGCGGGGCGGGATCCTGGCTGTCACGCATCTGATCAGCCCCTTGCTGGTTTAGGGCTTAGGGCCCACCATCTCGCGGCATGATCCACGGATTTGAGAGCTCGCGGCGAGTTTCAGAGTTTGGGGGCTTGTGGGGTTCCGCCCCGCCGTCTCGCAGCGATTTCTCTTCTGTTAGGCCCCGCGCTCGCGTTGCGCGTTTTGTCCGCCTCTAGGGTCGGACTCAGCCGGAGGCTCTTGAGTTATCCTTGTTGCTAGTTGTTAGCATTGGGCGCAGATTAGCCTGGGAGCGAATCCAATATGCTACGCGGCCAGGGGGAACACGTATTACATGAGGGCCGTGAGGGGAAAGCCGGGAAGCCCATAGAGGGGGAAGTGGAATCATCTGCACTCTCAGCCGAGCGTCATAGTTCTCGCCGAAGAAGCGAACTGGATCTAGGCCTGACGCACATTGCGCCAGTGCAAATGCCAGGTAGCTTTGCACACTTTCTCCTCCCTTTGCACTGGAAGTTAGAATGATGAGGAAAAGGGATTGTGGTACTTCAGCTCAGGAATGAAGCAGCTAACAAAGGCATGTCATTGAAAACCGCGCACACAATTCTTTGAGTTTCCCAGATGAACTTGACAGCGCGCTGTGTCATGGTGCCACAAAGATGAGGCTTGGCATGCACAGGCTCGTCTGTAGCGCACATGTTTACGGACGTGGTTTGCTATTTGCCTTGGGTCTGTTGCTGCTCGCACCACAGGCTGCTGCAGTTCGGCCACCAACCACAGTTTGCTGCCGTAGCTCTTTGCTGGAGAGAGCGAGAGAGAGACAGAGAGACAAAGAGAGAGAGGGCGGAGAGAGAGAGAGAGAGAGCGAGAGGGAGGCAGGCAGGCAGGGAGGGAGGGAGAGGTTTAGGCTTTGAATGTATTTAGCGCTGGGTGGTTTCTTACATTGGTGCACTTGTCCAAACGACCCAGCACCACACTCAAAGTTTGGCTCCAGGTTGAAGGGGCCTGGTTTCACACTCCGGTTGTAGCATTGAAGTGTTCCCATCATCAGCAGGTCTGCAGCGGGGACGGGACAAACAACACCCCGAACCCCAGCTTCGCTCCACAGCCGAGAGGCCGAACTCTTTGCGAACAAACTTCAGGGGAGTAATGAACTCCAGCGCCGGAGCACGCACACGGACTCTAGGCCTGAGATGAGGCTACAGGGCTTCTAGCACAAGGCTCCGGGTGTCTGGTTTCGGCAAGGCTTCTTTGAGCCAGGGTGATTTGAGGCCAGTGAGGGGGAATCAGGCACAATGCGCAAGTAGCATCGCGAACAACTTGGCACATCCCAGATCGTCCACGAAACCAGCGGCTGCGCATGCACAGGCGTCAAAACACAACTGGCTGGTAATTCCGATTACAAAGACTAAGAAGGCGCTGCGCATGCGTAAATGCCAAAAGACGAAAGGCTATGTGATTCGACAGCGAAAAACAACTTCCAGCAAGTACTAGTACGACTCCACTTCACCTAGGTCAGTGCACCCCCACCACCACTGTCCTATCACAGGGGAAATCCAGCCCTAGCCGCCGTGATTGCGCGAAGAACTCCCAATCAAACTCGTCGATCGAAGGTTTGGAAGCCCTTGGTCACCCCAACAGGGGTAGGGAAAAGGAATCAAGGCCCGGACCATTTGCTCGGCGTCACTCCAGTCCTACTTTGAACCTTTTTCGACGCTGCCTAGAACCACCCTGCGTAGATTGGACATCTTAACACCACAGTAATGAGGCTCTAAAAAAGCATTCTGTGTAGGGATGGGCTTGCATGCTCTGAATGCTCTGAGCCGGCTCGAGGAACCGATCGTCCAACGTGCAAACGCCACGAAGCAGGATTCCAGCTACCTGCAGTGGATGTCAAAAGAAGCTCAGGGTCAGAACCTAAGGAGCTCAGGGTTAAGAGGTTTGCAGCTCAAGGCCCCTGTCTCAAATTTGTTGGTCTCAGAAATGCAAGATGCCTGGCCAAGTTCTCCCAGTGATGCAGCTAGCTGGGAGCTGCATGCAACAACCCGATAAGCTCTAAAGCTTCAACCCCACTATCATATCGCTATCCTGCCTCCAACTGGCGTGCGGCGTGGCAAGCAAAGTGATTTCCAAAGCTCCTGTCCCATGTTCCCACAGACATGCAGCGTTCAGGAAGCGGATATGACCTAAAGACAGGCAGTCCCGATCATGGTACAGCGCATGCATTCTAATTGAAGAGGGGCGAAGATGTGAAAGTTTAGTCTAGTGCCCCGGCTTTTCAGGTCTAGGACCTAGGAATGCAACATTACCGCCAAAGTGTTGGGGCAACAGATTTGAGGGATCATTAGGTATTGCAGCAGGCAAGTTTAAATGAAGTGTTCCTCAACATCAGCAAGATCTAAAATCTAAAGACGTTCGTAAAATCGTCTGGGGCTTGTTGCCAGGCAGGCTGCCATCTTACAACGCATCCTGTGAAATTTGCATAAGCGCCTTGCGCATGCTTCCATCATGATCTCGGTATATTTAGCTCTGCACCAGGGTATGCTTGCGGAGTCGCGCTGTTGAGCTGGTTGAACCAGGCAGAATTGGCTAAGATTATGTAGAATCCACGAAATACTCACAGCCTGCGACATCTATGCCTACTACTGTAAGTACGGCGTGGGCACTTCAAAACCTGTCAAGTCTTTGCCTTTCACCTTGGACAGCTCTAGTATGTACAGTAGCTCCCCGGTCCCAAGGGAGCAATGGAAGTTATACTTTTTAACCCCTTGGACCATTGGAAGAACCCCTTGCCACAAGCCCCACGCCCCAGCACGAGCAGTGTTGACAACAACTGCTGCCGCGGAGTCGCCAGCCGACGACCACTAACTGCGATGCATCATGGAACCTCAGCAATGGCTCAGTTTTGGTACAGTTGGTTGAGGGCCTTCTATCCGGCTGCTTTCATGAATGGTTGTCGCCTGGTAGTATGTCCCGTACACGTCTCCCCTGCTGTCTGACTTGACCATGCTCCAAAAATTCACCTATCCCAATGCAACATTTGAAGCTGAAAACCTCTTTCCGAATAGGAATTTACAACAGGTACTCTGTAAGCACTGTTGTAGGCAGACACAACACCAAGCAACTGCACAGTGTATCTGCTCAGCCCTGGTGCCTCTCCCGCAAGAGGTACGAGAGCCATGGCGTGGATGCCATGCTCTGCATCACCGAAAGAAGGCCGTGTAGCCTTGACAGAGACAGAGCAGGGTGGGGGGATGAGGGATTTTAGGTTCAGGGCTAATTGGCTTTTTAGGGGTTCAATACTCGCGTCGCACTGCAGAGACGTTTTTGCTGGGACCGCTCTTTTCTGACTGAGGACACTTGCAGGTGGGATCAGGGAAGTCCCCTGCATCACAAATCTTCTACGCTGAAAGCCCTGACTGAGCCGCGAGCCCCTCCCTGGATCTGCAGCACTGAGCTCAAGTTAATCCGAAACCCTGGGGTAGCCCAGAATCCTGAACGTTACATGCCTACACCCTGAAGTTTGACTCAACCCAAGAAAACACAAGGCCTCATCTCATCCGGCGGGTCAACGCTCAAGACTTGATTGGCAGAAAGCACCCTGATCCAGGGATTGGTTTCGACATGAAGGACAATCCTTTAGCACTCAGTGCATACACACCTACGGAGGTCCAGCAAACCAACAGTCCCACATATGCATATATACCATATATCAGTGTATGTGTGTTCGCACATAAAAACATCTTTAGTGCCAGCATGAAGCGGGTGGAATTCTTCACGGGAGGTGGTGAAAGGCTTTGTTACTGGGAGAAAGGTGATGGCGGTGATGGAACATAATTCGTCCATATTCGTCCCGAATCCTTTTGAGTTGCGACTCCGAAGCTGGATTCTGACGGTTGACTTGAGGCAACTTGATAATTATTCGGAAAGGCAGCCGGGAACAGGCCTAGACTTCCTTTCCAAAGGCCGGAAAAGTTCTCCAAAACAGGCACTCAATGTTTTCTGAGGAAGCCAAAAGCAAGACAACTTTTACCGAATCGATGAGCTACCCACAAATAGGACCAGTACTGACATCTGAGTCCCAGGCTGTGCCAAGATGTTGAAGCCGACATTCCGCTCGCTCATGCGAGTAGCCCCGCTGAAGCCGCAGATGCAGAACCTACTCAGATGTGTTTGAAGGTGTAGCGGTATAGGGTTTATGCTTCAAGGGTACGGTTGGGATTCGGAGTTTTCCTGCCAGGGCCTAGGTTGGAAGGTCTGCTGCCTGTAGGTGTCGACAAGGAGCCGCCACAGCTGTCTGACTCGATTATTAATACGAATACTTGTATACTTCACTGTAACAAGGTGCCCCATTTCACGTCCTCCTTCCTCAATTTGGGATTTCGGCGCGTTAACTTGCTTCGAGCTCAAAATGATGGGGCGTAGAGCCTTACATCTTAGCCTATATCTATCCTAGCAACGATGGCATACATGCGGACAATGGCAAACCGTTCAGACACCAAACCTAATTACGAACAGCTTCTTGCTGATAGAACAGGACTCCTACCGGCTGTGAAGACCTCAACTTCCTAGACTACGGTCGTGCCTCAAGCTTTGCGACGATGTGGAGTCTTCTGGTACGGCAGGAAGGAAGCGGCTGTGTGCAAATGTGGGACTTGCCAAGTGCACTTTGTTTGCCATCCCTTGTACAGCTCTTAGTAAGCATCGGGACGCAGCTGCCGCAGATAGTGACAGCACAGGCTTCTGTGGCTGTGTCACATCACTGCAGGCATAAGCCGTGCAGGACTCCTCCACTCACATCTTCCACGGCGGCACCTTGTTCCAGGACAGGCAGATAGAGGGCAGGGCTGGACAAGGTGGACAGAAGCACCAAGCTCCGCCGCAAATCTCAAGAGGGCACAGGCAGAATGATAGCTGTCGGGGAGAGCTGCATTTAGTGCCGGCATAGACGCAGCAGTGCAAATGTAGCAAGGAGGTATCAATACAGTCCACCCCTAGCTCTCTGCATAGCTTCGCGACGGTTTGCACTGGCAGCTCAGGCGCAGGCGGTTACCTTTTTGAAAAGTGCGGCCTTTTCTCTCTGCAGCTGGAACGCCAGCCACTCGTTTCGGGAGCTTGGAATCTTGATGATCTATATCTGTGAAGACCAGATCCCGAAACCACAGCATGCTGCTTGCTAGCTTCTTCATCCTGCGCGCCCCGGGCGGTTGAGGGCGGGACTCGAGGAGATTGGTGTCAAGGGATGTGGAGACAGTTGTGCAGCAACCTGTGGCTCTCACAGATATCTTGGCTCGGTGCACGAGCTCATGCGCTTTACGGTGTCCATTTGGTACAGGAAAAGGCAATCCCATGGCCGGCATAGGTAGTAATCCATCTGGCAAGTCAAATCCATTCAGCAAAGGTCGTGCGTTCGGCACAGGCAACCCATTCGGCATATGATATAATCCATTCGGCAAAGGTCGTCCATTGGGAATCAGGCCCGGCTCAGTTGGGATGGAAACCGCGGGCAGCACTTTGGAGGTGGAAAAATTCGGTAGCAATTTGGAGCTGGAAAGGCTAGGCACATCTCTGTGCCCGAAAATCAATTTGGCTTTGATGCGAATTTGCCGCAGAAGTCTACTTATTATCACAATGGATGCTTGTGGAAGATGAGGCCAACAAATAGAGGCAGCAAATGTGGATAGACCTTCGCGTTGAGGTTCAGGCGGCCAGAGAAAGTTGCAGGCTCGCCTTTGTGTGGATTCGACAATCAAGCTTTCTTTCTCCTTACCTCGGGCTGAACTCATCATGCAGCTGAGCCTCATCTTACAGGGTCCTGGCACGATGCCAAGGAGGCTGGAGAACTGACGGCTGCAAGACCCTCCGGCTTCACATGAACAAGTTGAGTGGCACCAGCTTGCCCGTCGTGGCTGACGGTTGCAGTCAGATTGGGACTTGGGTGGGAGCCACTTTGCTGTTCATGGTGTGCCGGGGCAGTGCACAACATGAAGCTTCTTCAACGCTTTGGCACCCTGCGCACCAGGAAGTTGGTCACAGAACACCAGGCAACTGCTGGGCTGTGGAAATGACCTGGCTTGTGGGCAAGATGGGAGTTTGCCAAGGTTGGGGTCCCCTTTGTATACCCCCATACTGCATTCATTGTTCCGGCCCTTTTTATAGGGACTTCCAAAAGAGGGACCTCTAATCTGCAACACGAGTGGCGAGGAAGCTGGAACTCCTCCTATGCCTGAAGTGCATGTGGTGTTTCGGAGAACACAAGGCTAAGTGGAGTCACAGACAAGTCACCCAGACCTCGGCGGGTCATTGTGGGAAGCGGGGCCGCACGCCGCAGAAAGATGTTGACAAACAAAAATGGGGTACACAACTGGGCTGTACGTGCAAGACTTGGGCCGCTCTTGGTAGAGCTTAGGTGCCTTGCAAGGTGAAATCCTGATGCTTGGAGTGCTCGGCACATGAATACGTGTTGGGGGAATCTTAGCATGCAAACCCCAGACAGCTGGATACCTGAAGTGGCAGAAGCAACTACCATGCTCACGTGCATCGCCCAGCCCTCTATAGCTCAAGCTGCGAAAGCAAAGTCTGGCATACCAATAACAGGTAGCAGATACAGCGGATTGTCGTCATGGCTGAGAGTAGCTTTTCAGGAAATCTTGCCCACGGCTCGACCATCGTAGGTGAGACTGCAACGATTGTTGTGATTGAGCTTCTGCATGGTGTTCCTCCCACGGGCCGCTGGAGCCCGCAATACCACAAACAGCTGAATGGAACTTGCTGGCCTTTGTATGGCTACAGGTACTGCGGCTGAATTGCAGCTGGCAGGGCAGAGCAAGATGCACTTTGGCGCGAGGAGGTCTTCCAGCCGGTGCTCCCAGTTTCTTCGAAAACAATCGGAACTCCACACCTTTGGAGGTGCGTATCGGATTGCGGTAAGACTGCCAGCATCAAAGCCAGTGCAAATGGATAGGTCGGACAGGTCCAGCAGCTGGAGGTGCGTGACTTTGTCTGCTGCTGGCGTAAGGCCTCGGGACTGCAACACAGGCCTGCGACTTGAAACGCGGAACTTGGGGCCCCACAAACAAATCTTCGATGAGAAAACTCCGCTGCCGGACCTGCAGGCTCCGTGCTGCACGGGGGCTGATGACATGCCCGGCCCGCCCGGCCAAACATGAAAGGCCATCAAGCTGCTCTGATGCTCAACTTGGCTGCCTGGAGCCCTCTGTCTGAAAGATGCACATGCGCCGACTACAAATCCATCAGCTGCACAGCCAACTGCACCTCCTGACTCGTGGCTGCAACAAGGCCATGGCTAGACATGGCTAGCTTGCAGGTGAAAATACTGAGTCCGACTGAGCGACTGGAACAGAATCAGCCTCTGGCGCTTCCTGCCGCTGGTGGGCTTTGACGCAAGGTGCAAGGCAGCACAACCTTCCCCTGCTGTACTGTTTTTGAAGAGGACTCGACTAGCCACACTCGCAGCTTGCACGCGGAAACCCTGCATAAGGCTACGTCGGTGGCTGTGAAACATGTTGGCTGCAGATCGCTGTTCAATCGTGGCGGTGGGGTCAAGCAGGTGCTCAAAAGCTGAGATGACCGATGCAGTAGATGTACTGGAACAGTTTCTAGCGCGGTCGCCCTCGCCCGGAACGTGCCACTCTCAAGCTGTCAGGTCTGCCTTCTTGCAGGTCATTGCATCCATCAAAACAGGGGTTGGTTCTGCTGCCGTTACCGGACAACCTCCGGATGCAAGAGCTGATGATGCCAAGGGCCCTGGCCTGTGTGAACTCAGCCCTGTACCTGTGCCAGCAACATGTACATGCTGGATTCCCTGTGCGGGAGGAAGGATGCCCCAGTCAGATCATCAGACCATGGTCGGGATCAGCCCTGCGCCAGCGGTGTAAATAACCATGCCCGAGGTGCGCGTCACAGCTATCAAAAGGGTGCGCGCGGATGCAGGCGGGGAACTGGGGCCAAGTCCTCGTGACATTGGGAAAAAGCTGTTGGCTGGCCCTCCATTCACCTGCCTAACATCTTGATTTCAAGGACTTGGCGCGGAAACGTCCCTGCCCCTATATGCTGGAATCCCTTCACAGGTGACAAGCCCAAAAGATCCACCTTTCTTCCGAAAAGGCCTTGTAGAGGGCCACATCCAGCCCCAGAGGCTGTTCTGAACTACGCAAGCTGCAAGCTTTCAGGGTGTGCTTTCTCAGCATCGTGCGTGCTACCCGGCGCTCGGCCTTACACGAAATGACGGGAATCCTGCTCCAAGGCAAGCTGCCAAGACGGAGCTTGAAATCGGGACCCCATGTACGCTTTGACCAGGTGTCATTGGTCCAAGCTCTGGCTCATTGCTTTTCCACGTGAGAAAGCAATGATGAAGTGGGACAGCACAACGCAGAAGAGGCGTTTTAGGAAGATGCCAGAGGTCTTGAATAAGGCTTCTTATGAACACCAGGTGCTACGCTCACTGAAGTATGAATGGACAGTTTCACCATCGTGCTCAGGATGTATCATGGGCCGGCTTCTTCGCCACCTCGCGAGGTGGCTCAGGGGTGCCTGGCGTCTTCCGGCTGATGATGACATGAGAGCCCTTGCCAGCCTCAGGCAGGAAGAGCATCTTGATCCTGCAGCGCAGGGCGCGGACTTGCCTCCTCACTGGATTGCTGTTGACGGAATGGGAGAACTTCAACAGCGCCACATCGCAAGCACTTGTACACAGCCCTTGGTGTAGCAAGCGCGATGTTTCGCCCACGAAGCCTCCACCCAAGTAGCAGGAGAGGGAGCTGCATGAGGTAAGAACGCCATGCATGCCTACTTGAGTTGTAGACATGTTGTGTTGGGGATAGCTCGCTTCAGTGGAACATCAGGTGACTGTACCAGGACTTGTGGGTGGGTTGGGAAATCCAGTGCCCTCGCAGGCAACCGTTGATGTGATCAACATGGGCCGCGGAAGGCAACGGTGATGCAGGGTGCGTCACTCAAGCAAGCGCGCAGCCCCCAGAGCACAGGGCCCTCAGGCCGGCAAAATGGTGGGCCCTCCTTCCAGGCCATAGCCCAGTCGCTGCGACCGGCATGATACGTCAGGCCGTCAAGCCATGAAACCCTGGCCGCAAGAGCTCATCCTCCCAGCCTCCTCTTTTCACAGCTGAAATTTCTGAAAAACACATAAAGCAACTTTGCGGCTCTAGCAGCCACTAGCAGCTCCTGGACTGCTGCAGGCCTTGCATCTACAAGCAGCTCCAAAACGAAGGCTCGCTGCCTGCTCCGGCGGTAGGCGTGGTGTGATATCTGAGCTGCTGGTCGCCTCACATGGCGAAAGCTGATGCGAAGAGATAGCCACGGGATCTTTGCGGAGCTGTGGGCAAGGCCGCGGCACACGTAGGCTTGAAAGACCAACAACGCCGAGTGGCAGGATCTGAGCACGAGAGGAATCTGATACTGACGACCGCGCCCGTCCGTCGGCCAAGGTTGCTGGAGACTATGTCATGAACTATTCTTCTGGGACTGATTGCGTCAAACCTCCACATCCCAGACCGCGTCAAACTGAGCCTGGACCTCGTTAGCCAGCAAGGGTCGTCGCAGCCCGAAGTCAGCGCTCAGTCTCAGTCTTTGTTGCTGGGATTGCAGATGTCGAGTTGGCCTCAGCTCGTTTGATCTGAAGCTCCCTAGCTTTGTCCCTTCGTCACCTGCCTTGTCAGCAACCCGCTCTTTGATGGGCTCAAGAGGAAAGACAGAACGAACGGGAGATGCCGGTGCCTGCATGGGACTTCTTGGCAAAATGCCTCAGAAGAGGAACATCTTCAAGGTCCGGCCCCGGACTCCGCTTCTTCATGCATAGATGCATCATGCAAGGCAGGCGCGTGGGGACACTATACGCAACTAGTTGCGGGGAAGTTGGGCTTCCCGACGCAGTTGCTCAGGGTGCTGACTCGCAGCTGGGAGAGATAGGAGGTTTTCACCGCGCAAACCATGAAGGTCCAGGTCAGGGTTCGCAGCTCAAAACCGTTGGAACCAAGCTCAAAGGTAGGGACCTTAGCAAACCTTGGGTGAACTCGGAGATGTACTGGCGCGGATCATGCTATTGCACGGAGAATGCGTGGCGCTTGCTGCGCAGTGTTGGTGATGTCTGCGAGGCGCTTCTACAGATTTTGATGACAGCTACTGTCCGAAACCCTGAGCCTTGGGGTAGCCTCCTGGCCGCTATGCAGGTCATACATAAGCCCGTGTCCTGGCCCTGGCCATTCAAGTGAAAAATGCAGGGACACACACGCTCTGGCCGAAGGACCCAGGTCTGCGGATCCTTATTCGGATCTTCGGTCATCCTTAGCAGGGGTCGACAGGAAGTCAAAGCCAGAGGCTTAACAGAGGGAGCTCGTGTGGTGGCCACCTTATGAAGAGGTCCACCCATGCATCTCTTCAAACGAGGGCAGCCGTTCCAAGATCTGAGGAAAGGAGGGGCAGGCAACCCATCAACCAAACTCATGAGGCCCCCCACCAGGAGTTGGCTCAATTGTGCCTTTGCCTGGCGACCACTCTGCCTCAGAACCTGTATCAGCTGACCCCTACCCTTGGTTCAGGTTCCACCTGGGCCTTCGCGAGCCCAATCCGAGCTGCGAAGGCCATTGGAACGAGGCTCTGGCAGAAATGTGCTGCAGAAGATGCATGAGGCACATTAGCAATTTGAGGAAAGCTTAGGCCGATCAGGAAATGTCGGTCGCCGACCGCTTCAGGAAAACTACTGTGTCGACGACGAACGCGCGTGGACTTTGGGGCCAAGCAGCTTCAGCCGTGACTGGCGCATTCTGCTCGTAGGCTGCCTTTTGGGGCTCAGTTGACTCTGCTGAAAAAGCAGCACGGGGTGCTGCTCTCATCGCTAAAGAGTCGCAGTGGACACATAAATTGAAATGATACGCGGCGCACTGGCTATACTGACACAGTCTATAAAACAGTGCATGGACAATTCATTCGGGGCCACCCACCTGTGCAGCAGCGCTTGGACTGTAACTATGCGCTGCGTGCGCAAACCTAAATTGCACAGTGCTCTCATGGGTAGTTTCATGGGCTCTGGCAGTTTTTGGTGACCAAGTGTGAAACCCACAGGCGCCTCTGCCCGGCTTTATTGCGCGTCCTGGAAGGTTGTATGCGACCTGGGGCGATGACTAGAGGCTGCTGTCTGAGGCATGACTGATGGCACATCGGCAGGTAGAGCGCAACTGACGAGTCGTGCGCGCACAACTAGCGTTTACCTGGAACGCGCGAGTTGCAATATGCGTGGGCCAGTGGCCCTTGCATGCTTCAGCTTTCTGCAGCTCTATATGAAAGCTTCAGACCCAACAGCCAGTTCACGCGCAGGACTGCATGGTGCAGACTTCTGGTACAGAGACTACCAGCGGGCTCAAGTCATGGATCAACATTGATTTCAGGCGCTGTATTGCTTTTGCTTGCAAGGGACTTGGCTTCAACCTGTGCGTGATTTGCATGAGTCCAGCAAGTATTGCAACACCCTGGGCGTGGGTGCAAACTGCAGCATTTGTGTCGTCAGCAGAAGCCGGACGCAGTCAGCGGTACCATGAAGGCTGACATGGTCATCTGCTCACAATTGGCCTTCCTTTAGGTGTTCGGGATTAGAAGCGTGAATAAGCTGCGGGGCCTGCACCATGCCTTGCCGCTACAGTGGCATAACCGTTGTGTGGACACAAGACGTGTCAAGGATATGGGGGCTGCGAACTGCAGATGACAGCATCCTTGTCTCGGGGCGCCGTCTTTCAGTGCTCATGAGCCGGAATAGCCCTGGAACTGCCCTGGAACGGGCAAGGACTCTGAGAACCCAAAGGGAGTCTGTCCTCAACCTGGCGTGGTTCCTATGGGCCTCGACATAAACACTCGACCTCAAGCACGGGATTTTTCACAAAGAGCCTTCTGCTTTGCATCTGCAGGCGTCAGAAGGCGGCGGAGGCATCCTTCCACCGCCTTGTGACACTCGGGTGCAGCGATCCTTTCATGCGAGAATGAAACCTCCGCCCACATTTGTCACCGCTTGTTCTGTGAGCTTCCGGCACCAACGCCGTGGTTGCCCCGAAACAAGGGGAGTCCACCGCAGCGGTGGCATGGACAGAGCTCAGGAGCTGCAGTTGCTGGGTTCGAGGGTCATGCACTTGCCCAGGCTGCCCTTTGGTCCTGCTTTTTTGAAGGCAGGCTCCTGAAAACACACTGGAATCTCTCATGGGTTGGAGGCGCCAAATCTACTTTCTTCACGCCTTGGAAGGTCTGCGGCTGCACTTTGAAAAGGCCAGCAGCCTGGCGGAGGAGCGGGCAGTCAACTGCAAAGGGTCGCAGCTTCTGCCAGCAAGCTTTGCAGCTTTGAATCGCCGTGACCCTGCACGCGCAAAGGTGCTGCCTGCTCACAAGTGAACATGGGCTTGGCGTTTGCAACAAAATTTCGTGAATTCCTGTCTGGCTCCTGGGCACTTGGCGATGGTAGTGCTCGCCAGGATGGTCTGGCTTTGGTCAGGGGGAGCGGAAGAGTGGGTGGATGCTTGAGGGACCGGGCCTGACTTCGTGAGGACTTGGCTGCGAACTGTCGTCATGTGGATCGCGAGCACTTCGGGAGTTGCGCTGCGAACTGAATCGTCTGCTGAGGATACCGTTCAACGACCAAGGCGGTTGAGGCGGAGGATGACACCGCTTCCACTCTTGAGACGTGCAGCTTCAAGCTAAGTCTCTGCATAAGTGAAGCCGTATTGACGGGACCACCTGCTGGCCCTACCAACATCACAATCAGCGACGACGAGCAACGTTTTACAAGCCATGCAGCCACCCACATGTGCCCCAACTGACGTCAAGCTGAGGCCGGAGACTGCCACAGAGTTGGAGTCGATTGGTATCGGACGTACAGGAAGAGTCGAGGAGACCCATGGCTTATGCGCAGGACCGGCCATGGCGAGTTGCTAATTGCTCAACGAAGCCGAACTGAGGCTGCCCCAAATGGAAGCTGACAAACATCACCTGGAGTGTGGCTGAGCATCAGCAGCAAGGAAGCCGGTGAAAGGCTCTCTTTCAGGCTCTCTTCTTTTAATGTCATCAAGCAAACGACAGATGATGGGCAACCTTATGGACAGTTTCAACACTTCTCCGCCACATTGAAGGCTTGAAGGTCTTGGACGGCACAATTTGGCAGGACTTGGGATGGGAACTCGCCAAGACACCTCCAGGCACCAATGCAGCTGAATCCGTCAACACTTCTGAATTGAAAGGTAAGTGCGTAGCGCGCAGGCTGTCAATGCAAGAAACGTCCAGGACCATTATTTGTCCATGCGGATACGACCCAATTCGAATGTTCGCAGCATTGCCACATTCACCCAGGTATGTCAATCAAAGCAGTGGTGCCCCCCGAATGGCGATGCACGATGCAGCTTCTTGGGATGCCAGCCAATTATCAAGCAACTGCTGCTGGGAAGGACATATTTGACATGCCACCAAGGAGTATGCAGGGCATCAGAGCAACATGCAGTGTCGGGGTGGCAAAGTGCAAAGCCAGGAGGAATCGCAGCTGCCCTGCGATGGCGACACCACGCTGACACGTGCGAAGGGCCAGGATGGTGCTTCAGCTGACTTGATACGACCCAGACAGAGGACTCGTGGCGTCTTCAATTCAACGCTCTTGGCACCAGAGCTTCAATCATCTTCATATCCATCGCCGGCGGCTGTGGCAGGATCTTGCAGTCCCAAAGGCAAGATGGTGATGACAGCAGGCAGAAGAGGAACTGAAACGTGCGAGTCCACGAGACGGAAAGCCAGGCTGCAGCTTTCACCGCTTCCAGGGCCCAAGGTTTGCACTTGCATGTTAGCAAGGACTTCCTCTTAGGGGCCACGCAGGGGGCATCTTAGCCTGCCAAATGCGAAGCTTTTGGCATCTGCCCTCCTGCTGATGGAAAATTTCAGCTCGCAAAGGGACTCGAGACTGCAGCCTAAGTTGGATTGCTTTAGGGGGCCGACTGTGGATCCACGTCACTGTGAGCACTGCAGCCTCTGCTTAAGGAAGCCTGAAACGCCCTCTTGCAACCAAATACTGGAAAGAAGGGAAAAACGCAAGTTGTCTTCGAGGCCAAGATGCACAAGGCGGCTGATGCCGTAGAAGAGCGCAAGCACCGCAATCGCGAAATGTGACCTGGGCCCGGTTTGACAGCTCTCAGCAGGATGAATGTGCGTAATCCAGCTCTGGAAGGGATGTTCCAACCTATCGCAAACCTTCCCTCCTAACTAGCCAGCACAGCTTTCCTCATAGAAAAGTACCAGCTACTAATTGCTGCAATGATGTCCGCGTCAATTGTTCAAAGCTTTGCCCAACAACTGCTGAGGGTCGCAGCAGTGGGACGTCATCCCAGCCATCAGCCGTGTTCACTGTCACTGGTGCCAGAATAGGCCAGGTGCATGGCACCGCGGATGCAACTACGGATGCGAGCGCAGTCGAACACGCGTGGCCGACTGGGTGCCTTGGTTTCTACACTTGCTACGCGTCGTGCCAGAACATACAACAACCTGAGAAATCAATATTCCAAATCCTAGTGGCAGGCCTTCACCACGAATGCAACGCAATGAGCCCGTCACACCCAGGCCCTAGGATTCCAAGGGCTCACGGCAAGGCACAAAATATGGATGCATGGATTTCCTTATTTTGAAAAGCAAACAGCGAAATCTACTTCTCAGACTCCCAGGAACGCTGAGCCCAGGCGTCCACTGCAGAGAGCAAGGAAATCTCCCAGATTCAACTTCTCAGTCCGAACATCCTCCGGGGTTTAGTACTTCTGTCCATTACAAAGATTAAATGATCGCGGTGTTCATGTCATGTTTAATTCTTGAAGATAATAGGGCAGTATCTCCCTTACCACTACTACATCTCGCGGTGTCCGTGTCATTTTACCGTGATTCTCCATGATTTTGAGGCTACAGGATCCACATGAAAGCTGTGCTCCTCTATCTTATTGGCACTGCCTAGCTCCTACAGTCCTCATCAACATGGCGCACAGGTGGCCCAATCAAGGCGTAGCCTGAGTTTGGCACAAAAAAAGCTCAGGTTTGTCTAGCCCGTTTACAGCACCCCTTACTCCCTTACTGCTACAATCCTTCGAGGCATTTCCTCCACATACTCGAATGGCACGGCTGAGGATTTTGGAAAAACTTGTCAGGCCCTGTACCTCTCAGCTTCCCTTGTGTCATATGCCGACCTTTGCTTCAGCGCCTGCTTGGTTCCCGCCAGACATTGAATTCTGCCGAGATGCGACAGAGAAATGCTCCTTGCAACTCAGCCGGCCGCTGGGCATAGGATGTTGGCTTGACAAGTGCTGCCGGTCACCATCCGCATCAAAAGAAGGGCGCAGCATGCGAAGCGACTGCTCCAGTGAGTGCTGCAAGACGGCCTTCCTGACTAAAGGGGCCGACTACCTGAACTGGCTGGAGATTGGCTGGGCACTGCCGGAGCACAGAGGCTGATGCAAGCCCTTCATGGCCATTGGGGCTCTACTCGCATGCGGAGTTGTAAGAAGACGCTGCGGAGCAGCTGCTGCTTCGTGCGCCTTGCGAGAATGAGCTTTCCAGGTCGGAAGCAGCTCCAGGTCACCTCCATGTCCTGGGCAACGTCATACCTCCTCTTCACGTCAGCTTCTGTCACCTTTAAGTTGCTAGCTGGCTCTTACACACTGATGCTAAGTGCTAGGTGCCATCAGCCCCTTCAGAATCAGAGTTTCCAGCCTTGCTGACGTTTCAGCAGGTGGACACTTGCAATCTTGGCATAGGCTCGTGAGCAGGCATGGGTATTCCGTCACAATGTCACACGGAGGTTCTGGAGGCGCAGCAATTATGTGGCTGCAGCTCCTAGCCACCCTTCGAGAATTTCCTGGCACAAGCAATTGGTCGGTGCTGCCCGGCCTTTGCTTCCAAGCTCAGGTCTCAAAGGCCAATGTGTAGGGAACTTTGGATCCGGCCACGAGGATGTGGAATCACACGACTTCACCAGCAACTGCACTGCACCCTCCGCAGGTCTGCTAGCCGAGGCTGGGAAGGCTGAAATGCAAGCACGTAGCTCAGCAGCTCTCTACCTCAGTCCAGAGCTGGCATAGCAGCGTAGTAGCCTTTGCCCGCAAAACCTTGAAGGTGTACAACAGCCACCAAAGCAAAGCTGCAGCTTGGGAATGCGGCAAGCAGGGAATTCTCACTTGTGCAGCGACTGATGTCTGGGACCTGCCCGACTGATCCGAATACGGCGTGGAAGCACATAACCTTGACTGTTCCTACGTCAAAAAACCTGCAAAAAGCACAATGAAATAACAAAAACGTACCAAACCCTCACATGCAACAAAAAAGCCTTCACAAAACAGACCTTGACATGCCACCCCGTGAAATCACGAAATCCATACACCTTAACAAAGCCTCAATGTGGAGGTGTAGTACTGCTTCTTCGGATGTGTCGTTGCGCAATACTACTTGCTTACTTAAAAGCCCGAGAGCACCCCGTACCACTTCCACCGAAACTTCCGAAAGTCCAAAACATGACAAAACCTGTTCTCAATAGCTTCCCAGAGACATTGCAGCAGGATCCTCTCATCCAAATCTCGCAGGCCAGGCCTCGAGCTAAGTCGTACAAGATGTCCTGAGAAAAGCTGGCGGACGCCCCAAAAGCAGAAAGCGCGAGATTCCGTTCAGGTGGAAGTTTCTGAATGGTCCTGACTCCGGGCAGGACCTTTGAGCTCTAATGAGCTGCATCGTCAGACGGGAGTGTCGATGTTTCCGAATTGCTGGCTGCGGGGAGAGCACATTTGCCGCCTCGCGCTCTGTGGGGAATGTCTCCGGGCCCAGCACTTACTCTGACAAAGCTGCACAGCTGGAGAAGTTTGGAAGGAGATGCTTGAAACTTCCGGGGCACAGGGGCTCAGGACCCTCCTGTGATGGCGGCTGGCGCTGTGCAAAACACGAGCGCAGGCTGTGTTGAATGAAGACTTTGCGGCCCCGAACATGTAAAGTTGTACACTGCAGACCCCAAAGTAAATATCAGTCATAGACTCAGAGCCCGAGGGAGATCCATACCGCAAAGACATGGCAGAGTGGACGACGGGCCAAAACAGCTGTCCAACTCAGACCAGCGACTTTGCTCCTTCTCGAGGTAGATCTGCTACACAGGGTGGCCTGCGCCCTGGACCAGCGCCCAGCAGAAGTTGTTGTTGCCAAGATTGGGTGTTTCGTCTTGGCAGCAAGGGCATCGCAGCTCGCATTTGTTGCTGATTGACTTAAAGTGAGAAGACCAAGATTAAGAAGACGGCATGCGATGGGGGACTCTCAACCCATCCATCAATACCATCCACTTCACGCAGATGAAGGCAAGGAAGGGCCAAAGGGGAAATCAGTCTTCCAGTCGCCGGCGGCGAGATGAACGTGAAGCTCATCTTGCACTCAACGTTCTAGGGGACCGACATGTTGCACTATCGGTGCGCAAGTCGCGCGCGTCGGCCTGGCAGAGGACCTGGAGGAGGAGCGCTCAACGTGCAAAGACAGGTCCGGTCCTCACTACACGCGCACTCCAAATGTGACAGGTCTTTAACAACAGGAATCTTGCTGGGAGGCTTCATTATGACAGGGCTCGACTCTTTAGAGCCCTCCTCATCCACAGCCACCACGAGGAGCCGCGAGGTACCACAAAGTCTTCCCATGTCCAGGCGCTTGCGCAGCAAAGTTCTTGCGTGGCCACGGCTTAGCAATGAAGTTGGCTTGCACCGTCAGGGCAGGTCTTGGCCAGCAAAACGCAATATACAGTTGGCCCAACAGCTGAAGCTGGCAGACTTCTCACGGTAGAGCCTACGGACGCAGGACAGTGCATTGACGCGGTCCCGCATCTGTCCGGGGAGTCCAGGCACTGGCACGGACATGGCACTGAAGCTCTGCGTATGAAGTTCTTCAGCTCCCCCGAACTGAAGGCAACAGGCTCTACGTCCTTTATAGCGAGGAGCAAGGGAAATATCTGAGCACACAAGGCCGCTACATACGGCACCCCGGAGCCTCTGGGCATAGAGCGTCTGAAAGAGGCTTTCCAGCCCACCAACCTGAAGATGGCCTCTCATCCAAGCAGCGCAGACCATCACACGAGCTAGCATCCTTCGTTTTGGACCGCAGGGTTTGCAGCGACAGTAAAGAACTTGCAGCTCCCTGGGTTTCGGATGCCAGGGGCACATGCCGACACAGGAGGCAGAGGAGGGACAGCTGAAAGGGCAGCGACCTGAGAGGCACTGGCACTTCCGGCCCGGCATGAGGTACATCAGGCAAAGCAATGCGAAGATGGCTAGCCACACAAAGCTCAGCTCAACCTAGCCAGGGGCACTTTTGACAATGATGCTTGTGCTTCGTGAAGTGCAGGCAATGTAGGCTGACGCCCCCGAACAACTTCGACGTAGATCGTGCCATGCCGAAGTGATGTAAATGATCCGAATGGGCTAGCGGCTAGGTTACGTCCGACGCGAGAGCCCAAAAGGCCCAGAACTCCAGCCGTCAACAGCAGGCGAACCATCGAAAAGTTAGGCCTGGCAGGAATTCCCTGAGTGGACAGGGGTGCCTGTGCTCGAGTCGTTGCATTTTGCGTAGCTGCAGACCACCAGTAGTGAGGTATGGCGGGAATGGACCCTATAGTGATGGAGCAGACACTGCCGGTGGCGCCCCGGGCCATTGCATGACGAATGCCCACACATAGCGCTGGTGACAAGGAAGAGGAGGAGGGTGGCCACATTCGTCGGCATCAGGGCTGGATGCGTATAAGAGGCAACCAAGCCTGACAAGTATGCCGCATTCATGCGATGCGGGCTCATTCTAAGAACGTCCAGCTGCCCGGCCAAAGACGACAGATGGCCTGAAATGACTCACAATTGTTGGCTGCGGCTCGGAAAGCTTTGCTGGCATGTCCTGTCGACGGCTTTGGCGCAAATAGGGCTGGCTACAAAGGGCTTACAAGCAGGTCTGCCATGAAAAATCCGGCTGTTGCCTGCCACGGAATCAAGTGGATGCTTTCAGAACGCCCGTCTGCCCAGTACACCACTTGATCCATGATCAGAGCAGCTCTGGACCAACGAACGCACCCGTTCACTAGAGCTCACAACTTTACGCGTGACCACTTGAAAGCGCTGCACGCAGGAAGCCCTGCATGATGCCTGCAGTATGCTATGTAGTTCAATGACCTGGGACTTGCAGCAAGTGGTACATGCGACTTGCACAAGAGGCTCGCCGCGTTGGATGCTGAAGCAAGAGGGCGCGAGCCACTTGTTGGAGGCGAGGCCGAGGCACTCGGTGTCTGATGAAGCTGGTCTGCAGCTGCCTTCCCCAGACTTGAATTTCCCAAATGATTTTTGAGTCCTATCTACCTTGCGCATGGCACGCTGCCCATTGCTCGGCGGCATGTGGCTGTGGTGGTGAAGGCCACCTGGTCGGTGGCAGCCCCTGCGATGGCTCATGGCCTGTGTTCTACCGGACGGCAGGTGTGCTCACTCCTTCTGCTGCGGGCGTTCTGCACATCGGGGCCAAGGAACGGATACTGGCAGCATCGACTCAAGCCAGGGCATACCACGAGCTTGCAGCAGCGCCAGCTCAAGATCTAGCGCAGGCGGATTCTGTAGCAAGTCGGGAACAACTGAGCTACACGACCAACGACGCGGGCTTTGTGGCAGGTATGTGCGCTCACGCATGTTGTTCCTGCTAATGGATGTTTGGCTGACAGCCTGGCTTCAACGCATGTTGCACTACTAGCAGCTAGCAGCTTGAATGGTGACATGGGCGGAAGTCGCTCCGGAACCGGGGGCTGCAGCTAAGAGGCATGTGGGCAGGTAGGCAGCGGCAGAAGAATCCTGCTTGAAGAGCTTCTGGATGGGCCGAGGTAGGTAGAACTCAATCTCTTCCATCCAGATTAGAGACTGACGAGTTGACAGGGCCATCTGGATCCAGCGCAGCACTTTGCCAACAGACGCAGAGAGGCTCGGCTTGCGAGAGTCCACCAAAGACTCCAGCGGGCCAAGGGCAGAAGCTTTCAAATGAATCGAGCCCGGGGCCTTTGACAATATCTGATCTCTGCCTCTGGGTTGCTCCTGCCCAAGCTTCGGGTCTGCGCCTGCCTCAAACATTGTCTGGGAGCGAAGCTGGGCTCGTGCTCCAGTAGCCTGACAAAGCCTACACTGTTGAGAGCTTGAGGCACAGAGCCTGGCTATTCACAGGGTCAGCACAGCCAACATCCAAGCAGCTTACCCTAGTACCACAGCATATTGACTGCCTCGAGGTTGCCTCGCAAGAGGCTTTCCGGAATCGTGCTCTTGCGAGCTTTCAGCAGAAACATGGGGGCAACCGCTGTTTGTGCACAGGCGCTGCGTTCATTGTGTGGCGCAGTCCTGGCTAGATCCTGAAAAACTGGCGAGTGTTGTGGGCATGGGGGCCGTGCCTCCATAGCCACGCAAGAGGCAACTCGAAGGCAGCTGCGATTTCAATTGTTGAACGTCTGGCATGGTTTGTTGTTAGCATGCAATAGCACAGCTTGACTTGCTGACAGCCCTGTATGGGAGGACTCCGACCAGGCAACACCCGCTGCAGATCATACTCTGCGTGGCGCCATCACGCTAACACCATTCTGAAGCATGCGCATGCATAAAGCAAGCGGCACTCTTGCATCCCTGTCGCTCCACGCCACACACACTTCGGGCGCAAGACAGCGAAGCGTGGATGCGAGTAAAGGCACTTGGCCTGAGAGAGATAGGACGTAGCCCAAGGACACTTAGGTCATATGTCAACTGTCTAGTCGATTGCGTGAGGTGGTGCCCCACGACCGCATTTCACGATCTCAGGTGTGGTGTGGCAAGTGCTTTAACACAAAGTGGCCGCTGCCGCAGGGCCATGAAAAGTTGATGAAAGAGTTCCATGGCCGTGAGGACGCCTTGTGCGTCTCAGGGGCACTGGTGCAACACAGGCTGAATGCGAATTCGAAAAAGGCGCGACAGGCGCGGCGGGATCTGGCAGCTGATCGCAGGCAAGTCTCCCAGAGGCGTGTCATGGATGTTCGGAACTGCCAACTGCAATGTTGGCTGAATCGTGTGGTCTGATGACTCCAGTTTCATAGCGAAGCGACCTCATGGAGTTGCTTTGCAGCTGCGACAAACTTCTCCGTCCGGACAAGGCAACATGGCTGTGCAGCAAGGTTCAGAGCAGCGAGATGCGAAACCATCGGCGCCCGCGGTGCTTGGGCTTTTTGCGGGAAGCAGTATGTGAAGACGGAGAGCATAGTCAACAGCAAAGACATGAAGTCCCTTGGGCTTGGGCTCCTCGGCCCAGCCTTGCCGGCACGTCCCACAGGTGTACCTCGCGCCTTTACAGCGCAAGCACGGTATCCCCTTCCGCCCCGCGGTGTCTTCACCCTAAGAAAGCTAGCCACAGGAACGACATTTGTCCCAACTTCGCAGGTAACTACTGCAGGCTTCTCGGCCTCTTCCTTAAGCAGCCACTTCTGATACGCAGGGGATCGAACAGCTCGGGGAGCACCGACCAGCCGGCCTACTGTTGCAACAGCTCAACCAACAGTTTCGAGTGCAAGTCACTGAGCTCAGGAACCGACTTTCCTCGCACGGAGCTTGATGCGGGAGTGGGCATTCGGTTCAGGGCCGGCTCCCTACACGTCCTGTTACGTGCAGTCATCGCCAAGGCCCTGCACTGCACAGGTGCTACAAAGGTGCTGAGACCGTTCTTGTGAAAGAATGAACACTGCAGCGTCGGGGAGAAAAGTTCCAAGTCTCCATGCAGACCCACCCCTAGGGATTCACAAGACCATGACAGGCAGTTGGGATCAGACACCGCAACTTGGGATGTGGCAGCTTGCTGGATATTGCCCACTTGGAAAAGACGCCGCCTGTTGCTTGATACCAGCAAAGCTGACGGCCTCCCTGAAGTAGCCATCATTTGGAGTTCAGGCATCTCTGGGATGATGATTTGCTGGTTGCCCTTGCTGCTGGGCTTGCCGACAGACGCAGGAGCCGGCCGTGGCGGTTCACTTGATGTCAGCTGTGGAAGCATGCCCCGGATATCGGCTGCGCACTGTGTGGACGTAGGCTGCAGCTCTAAACAATCAGCATGTCTGGCAAGGTTGCAGGTACGCAAGTCCTTATGAATCGTTCGATCATCTGCTTCATATTCAGCATGACATCCTGTAAAGTCATGTCTTTTGACACCTGCACCATGCCTAGTGACATCTCATGCAGCGTGTGTGCGCTTGCTATCTGCTGGGCCAGGCTAGTGCTAGGGGCTGGCTCGGGGGCCCATCCTGAAGCCCAGGCAATCAAAAGGGGAGGGGCTTTGTCCACCGCAACCCTCTGAGGCAGTCGGGCATGCATTCTCTCCCGGAACTTGCAAAAACAAGGTTCCTGCACCTTCTGTGCTAGCCAAGCCAACTGCTTGGAGATTGGATAGGAATGGCTTTCATTGCTAAAGCGGAGCGCAAGGAGCTTCTGACATTTCAGCTGTGCAGATGGATAAATCGAAGCCCGCAAGACAGGGCTGGCAACTTGGCAACTGCAACTTGGTCTTCGTTGCCTGTCTCAGGGCTGGGTGCTTGATACTGTGGACATGCATGCATACCGCACCTCTGCTCTCTGTGAATGCCGCTCCCAGCCACACAAAGGAAGAGTCAGGCTGGTCATGAAGCTGTGACTACAAAAAATCGTTCAGCAAACTGCGAGACCTGCGAGGCTGAGCTTTCACCGTAGGCACCTTCCAGTGGTAGATAGGACAGTAGCACACGTTCGGCGTGCACCCGCACCGCCCGCACTCATACTGCGGCACAGTCGAAGAGACTCAGGAGGGAGTCGTCCAATTGCAAGTCGTATCCATCTAGGTCCTTCGCTAGTGGTTTGGCCTCACCTTTTGACAATGGAAGCTGGTTGCTTCAGAAATGCCAGGACCAGGATAGGCAGGTCATGTCGTTGGAGCCTAACCTCCGGCCCACGTTTTCCAATGTCATCAGCTTCTGGCTATGAGGCCACATAGCTCAGAGGGCTTAGAGCACGTGGGGTCAGACATGAAACGTGTTGGTCAAGGCAACTGTCTTTGGAACTTTGGATGCAAGCGCTTGACACCTCGCCGGGGCATTGGAGAAGAGCACGTCATCTCCATCTGACCTGGGGAGCATCATTGCTGTCAGGCCGCATGGATGCGCTTTGGCGTGGACCCCATCGGTTCTCAATGGGTCACAAGAAGGAAGCTTCCGCATCCAAGGCCATGCTTGGCGTTCATGACGACTGTAATGTCTGCTCCTCACCCTCGTGCCTTCCTGAAAGATTTCCCATGCTCTGTGGGGTGAGTCCTCCCTGGCACTCATCTCCGAGGCCTGCTGACAATCTGGAAGCTTTGTGCCTTAGCAAGAGGCAGCAAACAGAATAGGCTTTAGGACCTGGGTTTAACTAGGAAACTGAATGGGGACGCGTGCCAAGGGTTGCCAAGACAGCGTCTGTCGAGTCAACTTGTCATCATTTTTCCTATCACTAGCACAAAGAAGAGGGAATCTGGGATCCAGGGCAATCTATGGCTTAGGGACCCATCGCATCTCCCTTGACAGATAAGCCCACGATTGTCCACGAAACCTCTCTCACCGCTCGCTGGGTCATCAACTCTCTCACCCGTGACCACCGGTCCAGTCCCAAGACCAAGCATTTGGAAGATGGCTAAAGATTCACAACTCCCCAGGCGCAAGGCTTGACACAAGATCCTAAAGCCCCTCGCTCGTCTGACATCTACCTGCCTACACTCCAAGCCCTGAAATCCTGAACGCCAAGACTTTAGGCCCTAGACCCAACAACGCCAGTGCCGCAATGGTACGTATCGCCATGACAGCGAAACCACATATGTCCAAGGTTGACAGACTGTGGCATGTCCTAGCTGAGCAGGACCCTCTTCCCAGAAGACCCAAGAAAACTCAATAGTTTGATCCACCGCGCAAGTCCTCGCACAAATACGTCTCCAAGATCTCTGCGAATTTCAGGAACGGTTATACATGAACGGAGAAGTATGCCGTGAGCTCTTCTTCAAAAACCTAGCTTAGCTTCCCCTTTCTTGCAGGAAACCCTTTTCACATAGCTGGAGCAAGAACCACGTACAATCGCATCAGCCATCAGCAGCTGCAGCAGCAACCAGTAGGCGGGCAACACAACTTGAATGCTTTCGGTGGTTTGGAGAGAATGGAGGAATGGATCCCGAGAGTAACGCCTGCAGACTGGCTCGTAATATGATGATTTTCATGTCCCTTTTGCATTCCTTCATTCCCTACTAAACAACCAGCAGAGAAATGTCGCATCCCGAAGCCTGAAATTTCGTGAACACCCCCAATCCAACTCCTAGCTCAGACTTCCTGGCCTTATGGACCTCTTTGGTAGCCCATGTCCTGCTCGTTTGTCGCTTGTGGACGTGCTTTTTGAGGGTCAGCTGATCAGCCTCGAAACTCAATTTCATTCTGACGGATGCTTTTTCTGGCGTCCAAAAATCAGGTGTGCCATTGCGGGAATTGCGGAGAGAGGGGCGGGATTTTGGATCAAAAAAGTTCACTGTTGAAATGCTGATGCATGGGTGGCCGGTATTTCTAGGCCAAGGCTCCAGATTCAGGGCTGACATGCTATGCTTCGAATCTCAAAATGGGTGACGTTTTGGGACCAGGGAGAATTTGTGCGGACTACATGGATGGCGCTTAAGCATTTTACCGGGACGTTGTTGAAGGCTTGTGCTGCGATCTCAGGACGAGCATTCTCGAGTCCCTATCTTCTTCCATCCTAGCCCAGCCGATTCCAAGAAGCATCGCCAAAAGCAATGCTTGGATCTGGCATTACTATTCTTGCCATTACCGTTATCACTACTGCTTTCCTGCTACAGTGTCCATAGGTGTCATCTTGTAAGTAGCGAATGGAAAAAGCATTACTAGAGTAGTCCCATAACGGCGTGACTTTCATTTGTGACATGGGCTTTGTGCCATATCTTCCGTGGGCCCTCATCTCCTTCGTCTTATATTTGAGGCTGGAGCTTACGTTGACAACATCACGCGGTCTCGTTCGCCGTTTTGGAATTTTCTGAGCTGTTAATGCGAGAGAAACCTTGACCTATCTCGTTTAGTCCATGGTTCCTGAAAGGAGGAGACTGGACAAGATGTAAAAATCCCGATGCGCCTGATCACTCTCTTACGCAAAAAATGCGGCGGCTCATATAATCCTCAAGAATATAGTTGGCCTCCATTTCTTCTCCATTCCGTCATTCCTTGCTAATCACCAATAAGAAGCGGGTAAATCTTGTGCTGGTTTATTTTATGGAGCTCAACTGCCCCCGTCTATTGCACAAAGAACCTACGCTGACGATCATGTCTCGGCTGAGGTACAAGTATGCTACACCGTGAGAAAGAGAACCTGAAATTGAAGCCCAAGCAAGCGCCATCTTGTGGCCTATCTGATGGAATTCTTGCGACAAGTAATTGTCTACATCCAGCCTCACTCAGTTCCGGACCCTCTTCAACATAGGTGTGTTGTTTCTTACTGCCTCGCTGAAACTAGCATTCAGGGAAGAACGTCGCAATAAACGTCCCGACTGAATAGCGAATGGAGTACTCAAAGGAATACTACCACATTGAGGGGTGAGCAGGAGTGGGCGTTAAACTTGAGGCGGTAGACAAGGGAACAACAACCAAGAAACAAAAACAGAGGTTTGAAGACTGATGTCTTGTTCGAGGCTCGCCTTCAAGTCATCTGAATCTCTATCCCCACCCTTCCTGTGTCAAAGTCTCCCATTTTATTGAGGATAGAGGCAAGCTTCCCTGAGCATGGTGTAGCCTTGCATTCTAGACTGCCAAGCCCTTAACGCCTAAACCCGAATTGATGCCAAATGACGGCAACAAGGTACAAGAACCACAGAAGCAGCACCAATGCGGCGATGTCTGATGAAGGCGGAGAGGTCCAAAAGGACGGCATAGCATGACAGACGCCTCAACATTGAAATGGTGAAGTTTTGAATGGAACATGAAATGGCAACTGAGATTCTCCAAAGGTTGCACGGGGAGTGTATGTTGGATGTAAACTTGGAGCAGGTTGTTGGAGCATATCCTGATAACAAGTCTATATGGAGGTTGGGGCAAAAAGGATGAAAACAAAACCACGTTTTTGTTGGGGTTTCTAGCGTAAAGTGCCGGCCGGGAGGGCAGAGCAAGGGTTCTGGGTTTAGGGAGTTTGGGGTGTTGGGATGTAGGTTTTCGAGGATTTGAGGAACATACGCTTCATGTACACGGTTCTCCATTTGACCTGAAATGGGCCGACTTAGGCGTATGAAGTTGTCGTGCCGAGAAGTCGAGTGCAAAGATTTGAGGACTCAAGGCTAAAGTGTTGAGAAGCTCTGTTCCCTGTAAGGCCTGGGCGGGCGCTGGGTTCTCAATGAAAGAAATGCTGGGACTGGCAGTGACTCACAGTCAACGCGGAATGATGAACCATTGTACCATAGTGTAGCACTCTCGGTTGGGCAACCTGCTGCCCAGCCCAGCTGAGCCGGCAAGTAAGAATTGGCTGGCGATTGTAAAGACAAGGAAGACAAGCAAAGGTCAACAAAGAACTGAGACGCTCTATATATAAGAAGTATCTACCTGGATTTTCTGCCCTTAAGCCGAATACCTTAAGCTTGCCAATCCAAAGGCATACTGCTGCGGGCATGTGACTGCGGCAGAGATCCTTCTGTAGCCGATTTCCTTGCCATGGACAGGCAGCCGTCGTGCTTACGCCTTACTGATCCAACTGCGAGCAAGGGCTGGCATTTCCGAAGTTTGGGATTTGGGGCTGCGGGCGGGGAGAATGGATGGGCTGAGCATCGGGCAGGGCACTGTGGTTGGGTGTATGGTTCCGGGTACGGAGGTGCAGGCCACTCTGCGCCAACAAGCCAAAATTGATAACGAAAACCTCTGAGCAGAGTTTGTCTTCCCTCTCTTAGCGGCTCTTAGCCTAGTCGCCTAGCTTAATCCCTTCAATTGTTAATCACTCCCTACATACCACCCGTCCCCTCGCTCCCCACCTCTCGCCCCCAACCCCACCACCCAGCATCCAGCATCCAGCAGCAGCAGCAGTCAGCAGCAGTACAAACAACACGAGCATCAGCAAACAGCATGATGACTGCGATTATTGTGGTCACCAGCATCAACCACCATCATGTTTTCCAAGGAAAACTATTCTACTTTTACTCTTGGTATCTCTCTCTGTCTTCTTCTCCTTCTGCCAGCGCTAGGAGGGTCTCACGCCCTCCTCGGGGCACAGCCCCGCGCTCATGCGTCTCGCTGTCCGGTCGGTGACCCCAGAGGCGAAACACGGCTAATCCCAGGCCTCCACACCGTACACCAAAGGGCTACATTTAAGATAATCCAGAACCCCAGGTATGGCCGGCCCAGGTTGAACCATCTTTCCTACTCCGTGGGGCTGTGAAAATGGTACCACCTGCTCAGGCTCCTCAACCAGCTTCATTGACATGGGGACCGCAACACTGACATGGAAACGCCGCCTGGATGGTCTACAAGGATCTTACTCAGGGTAAACCACCTAAGGTGAGAGCCCGGAGCCTACATCTCACCATAGCAGGTGCTTCACTTCTCCATGCTCTGCTCTCTCTGTCTCTCTCTCCTGGTCTCACATTCTGCATGGAGGTTTGTAAGGCTGGCACCGCAGAAACATTGCAGCGATATTTGCCTCAAACCGGGCATGCCGGTCGCTTGACGGTCCTCAGGCATTGAGGAGTTGTGTTTTCCAATTAGAACTGAGGCCTTCTTTTGTGTCGCTGCCAGGGCTGAGATAGGAATGAACCTGGTAAAGCTAAGCTGTGTTCCAACTGCAAAGGGCTTGTAGATTCGCTTCGTGACGGGCCAAGGGCAAGCGGGATGGTCTTGGAGTGCTTCATAGTCAGTCAAGCACGTCTTGTGATGCAGAAAAGAAGTCAGCAATGCTGACTGCAAAGCTTCCACATGTGCATCCGAGTCTTCCACACAACTTCAGTGCATCTTCAGCCGTGAGCATGATCCTGATGCCAGGAACTGACCCACCATGGACAGTGAGGATAAACTTCGCACAAAACCAACAGTAAACTGGGTTTCCGTCTAATGTTCCGTTCTGTTCCATTCGACTCTCCGTTGTTTGTCCCAGATACCCCCATATTTAGCTTCCAAACGCCCACTGCATGCATGCCAAGAGTCTACCGTTTCCAGGACTGCACGTTTTGCCTGCCAGCTCCTCGTCTCTTGAATTTCGAATCTTATCTTTCGAGTCCTTGCCCCATTGTATCTGTTAACAACCTCAGCTTGGCCTAACCCTAGGTCAGAACATTGAAAGACATCAGCAAACCGGTGGTCCTCAAGCCGCGCAGAATTGCAGAACTTCTCCTTGGAAACGATCCGTGCGCAAGGCCGCAAGGATGTCGTTTTGCTCCGTGATCCTCGGGCTTCGTGGTTTTGGGCCGAATGGTCTTCCTTGTGGTGCTTGGCAGACGAATGTGAGGGTTGAAAGCCAGGCTTCAAGAAGGATGGTTCTAGCCCCACAGCATCAAAAAATACAGATGTGAATCGATAGCTATGACAGCCAACCTAGAGCAACATTGCAAGAGGTTGCTGACATTCCTGCTTCTGTCGTTCGAAAAAGTGTGGGTTCTTTCGGAATGGTGCCGAACATGCGGATGTTTTTTTGCACCAGGAACTGCAGAAGGGATACCCTTCTTACCAGATCTATCCAGCATGGTGACGCAATGGTAGAAGTACCTACAAGACTCAGGGAGCATTCATCAAGCATCAAATGTGAAGATCCTGAAAATTCTCCCTGCATATCTCCTGAGGCATTCAGAAGTACCCTGAAACCCTCCTTCGGGGCAGAGCCCTTCAACTGCAGTTGAAGGAGCATGTTCATGTGGTCTGTGTACTTCATGACCGCCATGATGTTGCAGAAGCCTGGGTAGCTCACATCGGCTGAACTCAGCTTTAGACCTCGAAACGTGATGCCGAAACCCAACACCAGAACGCAAATGCCTTGAAGCTAAGAACTTCAAGCCCACGGCATTCAGGCCAAAACAGCCAAGGGATGTGTGCGCAAATGCTCATTCACTGCCTAAAGTCGGTGCCTGCAGCACCCGAAAGCAAAGTACAAGACCATAGGTAATACAACGTTTAGCACAAGAGGTGCAGGGCTACACCGTAATGATGTGGGAAGTTTCCGCCTGGGTCCCCCACATCAAATTAATCCTCACATGCGACGAACTGTCTTTGCCCAAGCCTCCTACAAGCCAATTCTAATGTGCGCTGCCATTTAAATACACACTCTGATATCCGGCGGACATGCCAAACTCTGGACCCGGAACCCTACCACGTCAGGCTTCAGGCCCAAATCTCGGAAGCTTAGCGCCAAACCTCTTCTTGAGTTCGAAAAGTTAAAGCCAAATTGACTCCTGGGACCCTGGCAGTAATCTGGTATGGACTTTGGAGGCCTCGCGCAGGCAGGATGGATTTAGCGAGGCCTACACGGTTAAAATAGGATTTCAGGGTATGACTTGATAGAGCAATGAGGGGACAATAAGGAACTGCCTCTTGAATCATTCAGGCCGAGACTACAGGCTGCTCTCTCTGTATGAAGGGTACTGATTGCATGAAGAATTGCACTACACGGAGTCCCTGCATCGTTTGCCCTGACGTCTCTGTATGAAGGTTGAACATGGCAAGCCGGATAACCGTGAGGGATTTGAGGAAATGCGGTGATCATCGATTGCTCATGCTTCTGCAGATCTGGGAGTGGAGACCAGCCCACCCTAACCCTCAGCAGTAACCGGCAATGGCAAACTCGCAATTCAACACCAAGCTTTTGCTTGATTGCAGGGGTTGTGGTAGACAAACATGTTCAGATCAATCCTTCCACCTTGCGTTGATCACGTTCGAAGATCCCAGGGCCTGGCTTACGGCGGAGCCCTGACACCACAAGATCCATATTGAAAGGTCTTGCATTACATTTGCTTACTAACAAGTACATCGTAACCTCAGCTCCCACAGCTGAAAACACTGTAAAGAACAGTGTTTTTGCTCATTTTTACAATATTTGTATCTGCTGCAATTATGATTGTGTTGTTCTCAAGGCGCGTTTAGTGACAACCGGAATCCGGTAGTTGACTGATATGTACGAGCTTGGAAATTTGCATTACCTTCCAAGGTTTTAGCTGCGTTCTTGAAAAACAG
>CAJNIZ010047330.1:22176-36641 GCA_905231905.1 Symbiodinium pilosum | reverse complement strand
CGCAAGACAGCGCGCACGGCGGTGAAAAAAAAAAAAATTAAATTTCCTAATCAGGGTTTCTGTCCGAAGGGTTGCCGGTTTCGTGATCAGCAGTACTTCCTGCAGTTTATTCGCTGAACATGTTCTCCAAGCTTTTTAATCAGTAGGTTCATTTGTGTATATCCTTCGCGATTTTTTCTGGTTTCTTCTGCCATGTTTTTAAATGAGGAGGTGCAGCTTGAGGCTGCATATCTTGCCAGGGGTCCGGAAACAGTTGTCAGTGATCGATTTCTAGTCCTTGTTTCCTTGTGTGTTGTTTTGCTAGGTTTGTGGCCATCTAGTTACGCCCTTAGCCGAAGCTCTAAACCTCTGAATGGAGGCATCGGCCGACATACAAGCTTTTGCAGCTGGCTTTTTTGTACATCTTCTGAACCCTAAACCCTAAAGCCTAAAGCCCCTAAACCCTAGACATCTTGCATGAGTGCTCCTCTGAAGGAAGCCAAGAGGCTCTGCAGAGGGGAAGGGGTGGGAGTCAGTGCGAGTATAATAGAAACTACATGAGCTATAGTCTAAACTCCCTAAAAGGGGGTTTTATTGGGGATTATTTAGGGGACTACTATAGGGGATATTAAGGGGGATACTAGGAGTTTAGACTATAGCTCACATGAAACTACCGCAGGAATTGCTATATCCACCGTAATGGTCCCGTGGTAGGCCTGTTGTTGTAGTAGGTTCATGTATCCTTTGAGCCCCCTATGGCCGCAAGCAGCTCTAAGCAGATGAAGCGCAAGCCACTACATCCTGCACCCTACGATCTCCACCTGAAGCCATACATCCTACTCCCCATGTTTCTCAACCTTCCAGGCTGTCACGCGCGAGGTGCGAAGGAATGAGTCCACAACACCTAAAAAAACCCAAGCCCAATGCCCATCAATGCCTTAGCATCCTCAGTGCTCCACCACCACCTAAAAAGAGTGTAGGGATCGTGCCAAATCCAGTGCCTGCGCACCTGAGGCTTCGGTTTGGGTGAGAATGCTGCGCAGCTAGCAGCGAGGACCAGTATTTCATTTTAGCAAGTGTTAAAGGAACTTCCTTAGGAACATTCGTGAGGGTGAGTATCGGGCGTCCATCTGGGGGACCTCAACTTTTCACTGCCCTGAAAACATGGCATTTGCAGAATTACACCTGCAAACACTTCCCCGCACAGCCACTTCCTGTTTCGAGGAATACTGTGGTGGTATGTGGGATATGGTGGAGCCATCAGCCTGCAGGTGAAATCAGAGGTTCATGGGTTTTGGGTCATAAGTGGAGCTATAGGTGTTTCATTGGGGCATGGTATCCATAGGCGTCCCAGTTGTCCTCATACTTTTTGCATGTTGGTCTGCCTCCGCGTTGGATTTTGCACAGCAGCTCATAGGTTGTTGGTCGAAGAGTATGTGTTTGAAGCAAGAAACTCTTTCAAAGTCTACTTGTAATACCCTGCAGTTCCTTGTAATTGCGGTTATACATATGAGTATTTCGTTATAGATCCACCTAATTCGAAACTTGCGAAATTTGTGGGCAAATGTGGGGGCTGCAGGCTCATTTTTGACCTGAAGCCTCAAACCTTGGGTTCCTCCCCGCACTTTAACGATGCTTAAAGGAGCTTTGAGAGCGGGCTATTACAAGTCATATCTTCCCGTGTGTAATTGTTACTGTAAGGTGGAAGTAACTCAACCCCCCCCTCCAAAAAAAAGATGAGTCTGCCATGCCAGCGCTCCAATTCCAGTTCCGTCTTGCAACGCGCCAGCACTTGAACCCTGACACTCTCAACCATAAGCCGTAAATTTGGAGCTACAAGACAGAATCCTGACCTCTCAGCCGCAGTGGAGGAACGACTGCCAAGACACCGCTACTATTCTTGAGGCCTGTGGACAAACATTCCAGTTTGGGGTTTGTATTTACAAGTCGCCCGCGGGCTGCTGAGAAGTCAAACTTGTTAAGTTCAGGGCTGTATAGGAAAGATGCCCGGAGAATTACTTGGGCATCTGCTCTTCTGGGTTGTCGAGGTTGTGCATTTGGCTTGGCAGTGCGAGTGGCACTCATGTGGCAATGACACGGGCATCGTGCAAATTCCACGCGCTCGTAGCTATTGTGAATTCCCTCCCCTAATAATGAACCTACCCACGCACTTCATTAATCTTGAGTACTGCTCCAAGTATACAGGGGAATTCTAGTGAGGGTTGTTCAATATCGGGAAGGCCCCTTCTTCATTATACGGGGAGGTGACTAAAATCACATTTCAAGTGTCAAAGTCACCCCTGAAGAGGGACCCCGCTATCTGCGTTTAACCCATCTTTAACCCGGGCAGCCCCCATTTTTGAGGGACCCTTGACCACCAAGCCGTGAAGCCAAAAAATCCTAAACCTGGATGAGCCGGCCGTGCAAGTGGCAAACTCAGAGGGATTAGGGTTTCCCCTAACCCTAAACCCTAAACCCCAAGCCGCAAAATCCAAAACCCCAAACCCTAAACCCTAAGCCCTAAATAGTAGTTTCCATTTTATTTTCCATTATCCCAATATAATCCCAATATAGTCCCTATAATCCCTATATAACCCACTATACACCTAAACTCTAAAACCTAGAGGGTTTCGGCTCAACTTTTGTGTGCAAGGCGGCTGCGGATGGGGAAGGTCGTGAGCTCTATGAGACACGTCCCTGGGCAGGAGTTTAGGGTTTGGGGTTTGGGGTTTAGGGTTCGGGCTTTAGGGTTTAGGGTTTAGGGGTTGAGGCATCCGCCTCAGCTCCAGGTGTACAAAAATCCTGGCATCCGCCTCAGCTCCAGGTGTAAAAGGGTTTAGGGGTTTGGGGTTTTCCCAAATGAGCGGGTCTGTAGAATGAGGATTCTAGTATTTTGGGGTTGCTTGAGGAAAACTACCACATATTCCTTATTCTGGGATGCGGTACGGAGCTCTCTGGGTCCGCGACTTTCATTGCTGCTGCTTGCTTTCGTGCACAGAGCCAGGCTGCACAGCTTTCAAGACAAATTCTGCGAGACTTTAAGCTTTTCTCTAGATTTTACAGGGTCCAGGCTAGGTTGCTCTAAACCCTAAGCCTGGAACCCCTTGACAACTTGAGGTCCTTGTTGCTGCAGGTCATGCTGAGTATCTCCAGGCTGTAGAGGCCCATCCCTAGCTTAGCTCCGTCTGGGGAATTTATGGCCCTTCGAACCCCGAACCCTAAAGCCCTAGGCCTTAAACCCGAAACCCTAAAATCCTATAGTCCTCCTTAAGTAGATAGAACATAGGGTATATGGGAATCTTATTGTAATATACCCAAAGCTATATTCTATCTACTTAAGAGGGACTATAAGTAGCCCAAAACCCGGAGGCTTAGAGTTGACGAAGCTTAGGGTTGAAGGTTTTGAATTCAGTAACCACAAGATGAAAACCGCTGACCATGAATAGGTTTAAGGGAAAATGGCCCTGCAGGGCAACTGGGTAATTTAAGGGGGCGTTGGAGGGAATCAGCAAGTTTATTATGAACATATTCCTTACTAAGAGCAAGTAAGGTAAGCCCAGGAACAAGCTCTACCCTAAACCCTGAATCCTAAACCCTAAACGCTTAAGCATTTTTTGTCCGATGGTCCACGGACAGATTGACTGGAGCAGCCCCATGCCAAAACTACCGCAATCGCAGGGCCCAACTAAACCTACACCCTACACCCCAATCCCTAAAAATGTAGAATCCTCAGCTGTCAGGCCTCAGAATCCTCAGACTTGAAGTTCGATTTCTGGGGGTTTAGGGTTGAGGTCAGAGTTGAGCACCTCCTGAAAAAGGGTTTGGGTTTAAGGGTTAACCCTAAGCCCCGACCTCTAAATCCTTAATCCAAAGCTTTGACACTTAGCTCCCAACTCCAAATCCCTATATCTTGAATCCTACACCCTAAGCTTAGAATCCCAAGCCCTGAGCCCCGAACCCTACACCCGAAACCTTAAACCCTAAACCCTAAGACCCCAACCCCTCTTGCCAAGGTATCAGCGCTGAGGCCGAGCTCTTGGCAGCTACCCGGCAGCAGAAAGAAAGGAAGAGCAGAGCTTTCCCTGTTCAGGGTGTAGTCAGGGGGGCTTGGGGGACCCTTACCCCTAATTCTGGGAAACCCCAAGCTTCCTATGCCCCCTGTACAATCCCTATAACTCTCTTTCAAGGGGTTATAAGTATACGTGCGAAGTACCCTTGACCCTCCAAGTATTGATGCAAACGGGTCTAGGGGTTGAGGTCTTAGACTTCAGCATGCTTTTACTGTCGCTCAAAGACTTTAAGTTTGTACCCCTAATGTTTGTAAGCCTAGGTTCTGGGTCCCATATACCCTGATTACGGGATTAAGGGCCATATTCCATGGTTTAGGGACCCAAACCCAAGGGTACAAACCCTTAGGGTACAAAGGAAAACTCCCTGAGTCACACAGCATGGCCTTAAGCAAGGGTAAAAAGGGTTAAGGGTTGAGGTCTTTCGAGCTGGGTGGGTACCCTCCAGTGTACAATTTTCTCATAATCCTATCATTTTACCAGGCTATATCGTGCTATGTTGCGAGCAGCTGGGAGAGGACGATGAACTGCAGCAAGCCTGATAGCGTAGAAAGAGCCTCAGAGGTTCAATTAGGATTGGTAAAGATGATCATAGCGATGACCCTGGAGACGGCTAATTTACAGCTGGAGCCCCATGATTCCCGACAAATCCCTTGAGGGTAGGGTTTAGGGTTTAGGGGGGTCTTCTGAAAGCCTGTGGCAATCTTCTGACCCATGGTATGGGCGGTTTCCATAAACATGGGGCCCAATCTACAATAATGATGATTATGGGAATTGCCCAGATGGATCCGGCTTTTGGAAACCTTATGTAGCCCTACATGTCCACGTATAATTTCTATATATCCATCATAAACCCCTTTAAAGGGGAACTCCGATGTTGAGCCCATGCCTCATTGAATGGGGACCCAGGCGATTCGGAGCGACAGTGGAGAGCAGGCCAGCAAGCTATGGATAACCTAGGCCCTAACCTTAAACCCTAAACCCTCAGTAACGCTAAGAAATACAGGAGTCCATCGGATTACATAGGGGCTATAGGTTCGAGGGTCTCAAGTTACCATTATGTATAAGGGGCTTTATTAGGACCCAACTGCAATCGTATGATAATTACAGGTTCCTCCTAAACCCCAAACCCAACCCTTTCCATTATGAATCGAGCCGCAGTGGCTGTGGCGTTGATGGTCGTTTGTTTTAGGGCCTCCACACCTATTTGGCTGGAGCCCTTGTAGAGGCTTCCTGGGTTTAGGGTTTAGGGTTCAGAGACTTCTGTGTTACTCCTTGATGTAGACTTGCTGGAGGGCAGGCAGGAGGTGTGGCAGAGGAAGCGCTTCCTCTGAAAAGAACAGCATGCCGTTTCATGAGCTTGAAGCGAAAGACATGGAACACTTGCAATGAGGGGCTTTCGCTAGAATTTCTTGTAGCATCACAAATTTCAAGGTCCTTGTTATAGGTTTCGGGTAACTAAAATCTACTGACCAGCTTACATGTGCAAGCATCTGTGTCAGTCTGCACCTTGGCTTTTTCCTGCATGCAGGCGCGACGGGTCATGAAGAACAGTTCCTCGGTACCAAAAGGGGGGCTCTTTTGGGCGGGATCCCTATGATAAGGATAATCGTATGCGGGGGTACATAAGGGCCAATGTCCACATTAGCTTTCTGGGGTTCGGAGCTTGATTAACTGAGGAGTTTCAGCGACAGGCCCAGGGAAAAGCTCGCGGAAAAAGGGAGCAAGGTAAGCAAGACCAACAGCGCACGACATGGCTTGATAAAAGTTGTTTGCAGCTCCATCTGTATTGGGGACAGGGTTCTGAAGAACAACCTTGGAGCCAGGATTTGGGGCTTCAGGAGCTTAAGTAATTGTTTGTACTAATTTTCCACACCCCGTATCCCTATCTGTATATGAAATTGTGTGGGAAGGCGGCTTTTGTTACTTGAAGGTATGACAGTACTGTAGACCTGCAATGGCAGACCCGCCCTGGGATTTCAGAATTTTACCTTTGGGGGATGACTTCATCTTCCGGCTATCAGTACCGCAGGAAACATGAACAGAAGGAGCAGGGGGATGAATCGCCCAAAGCTCCTGCAATTGCCTTCCAGGGAAACATACCGTATCCCACAAATCCGTTGCCAAGCTGGCGGTTCTCCTTTCGCCGAGCGCGGGAGCAATTCAGGGGGAAGTAGGCCACAGATGTCATCTGCCGGCTTTCCAGCTCTTTCTTGAACTTTTTTTTCCTGGTGCTGAATGTGAGGCCCTGACCGGCTGCAGCTCGCTCGGGTGGTTGTGAAGGACCGTGAGGGTGATGCCTCTGGATGTAGTATCCCAAGGTAAGCACTTAGAGGTGGTATCGCGGCCATTTTTTTCGAGTCTTCCAGTTAAATTGCATCGGCCTGCTTGTGTTTATAGTTTTAGCGACTACTGTATACTACCGCTGGCGTTGCTGCTCCTGCTCCTGCCTGCTACCGCTACTGCGGCGGCGGCGACGGCGATGGCTACGGCGGCGGCGATGGCTACGGCTACGGCTATGGTGACGGCGACGGCGACGACGACTACTACTAGTAGCAGTATCTAGTTGCAGGGGACCAGGAATTCTCTTGCGGAGGCCGTACGCTGTGGACGATCCACAGACACGGCGCGTAGCAGTACCACTAGTACGAGCAGTAACGGTACTGGTACTCGAACTGCTGCTGCTGCTGCTGCTGCTGCTGCTGCTAGTACTAGGATGACTGCGGCTGTAGATAGAAGCATCAGTGTAAACAAAACCTGTGCAGGCTACTTATGATTCCAGCTGCAGTTCAGGGAAAGCAGTAGAATCAGGATTGTGGCTCATCTGAGGGTTTCGTAACGGACGTCGGGTAGTGCAAGCTCAGCTGGCAAAGAAGGAATTAACTTGACAATGCAGCTTGCACTGTGATGTGTTTAGGTGACACATGAAAGAAGGCGCTCGGTGAGTGTCAACCTGGCTTTGGCGGAAAAGTTGACACTAACATGCGAAATTCAAGTCCACGGAGACGCAAGCGCTCGTTCTCATGCATTGGGGAACCCCAATAGAGATCCCGGGATACTATAGTCCTTATCATGGAGCCCGTCAAAAGAGACCCTAAACCTTAAACCCCTAAACCCTAAACCCCTAATTTTGGTAAACTCCCATATTGCCAGGACGCCTACCATAACGCTGCCGACCAGGAGTGATGGAGTTTCTGTGCCTAGTGGATTAGGGTTATAGTCCCCCTTAAGTAGATAGAATATGGCTTTGGGTATGTCAAAATGAGATCCCATATACCCCATATTCGACCTGCTTAAGGGCGACTATAAGGGCTCAGGATTTTTGGTGATTAGGGCCTGGGATCCTTTGCTGATTGCGGGTCGCCTTCTCTGGCAGATTTGGGAAGGAGAAAGGTCTCCTAAACCTACGGGTGCTTCGTAGGGAATGGAGGAATAGATCCTTGTAGTAACCGTTCTACAGTTCGCCATGATGTGTCAGTTTCCGTTTTCTTTTCCATTCCCTGAATCCCGGCTAAGCACCAGAGTGCATGATATTCCTAAACCCCAAAACCCTGCAACCCTAAAAAACTAAAACCCCCAATCCCTTAACTCTAAACACAAAAACTTGAACCCCAAACTCTCAAATTCCTAAACCCTATACAACCAGCCCTAAACCCTAATTAAGCCCCTGTTAGGGTGCCATCTACCATCTCGTGGCCTCCTACGGATTGAAGTTTCAGATCGGCGACACGCTGTACGACCTTGCAAAGTTCCTTAGCTGCAAGGTTTAGGCTCAGGGCTTAGGGGTTTAGGTTCTAATGTGGAAGCCTGGATAATTACCAACCTTATTCCCTTGCAACCCTTGTAAAGCAAAGTAGAACATACCCCGACACCCTATTCCAAGATATTAGCCCTCTACGTCACGGCTCGAGCCCTGGTGGAATACATTGAACTTTTTTTGACTTGACTACTTTGCAGGAAGGACGAATATTTCATCAATGTAGTCGTTATTGAGCTTTGCACGAGATGGGCTTGTAGAACCTTCTTGTGCACCGCCGCAACACTTTTTTTTTCAAATAGCTTTTGCAAGGTTAATCACCGACCCTTTAGATGGTAGAATCCGGTCCATACCGACCCGTCCCCAATTCGGCAGTAGACGAATTTAAAGCCCCAAATCTCAAAACTCCAACCTTGAACCCCCCAAAAACAAGACTCTACACCTTTAAACCCTTATATACTCCTATATATCCCAAAGCATCCCTATTCAGCTGTCAAACCTCTAAACCCTAAGCCCTCAACCCCTGTTTGCTGGGCGCAAGGCGAAACGGTTGCGAGTCTGCGGCAAGGGCCCTTCAGCGCTTTCAGGCAGCGCTGAAGCATTTTCAGGGTTTAGGGTTTAGGAGGTAGGGTTTAGGGTGTAGGTTTAGGATGTAGGGTTTGGAGTTTAAGGTTTAGGATTTAGGGATTGGGGCTTACGGTTAAGGATTTAGGGTTTAGGGTTTTGGGGTTGGGATTTCGAGTTAGGGAAATTTTAAGAGTGGATAGTAGCTAGGTAGGGAAACATGCGCATCATAACCTGGCAGTATCCTGTAGTGTCTCAGAGGTAGTATGAGGGATGGTCCTAGTACTTCGTAATGAACAGACCTACCCAGGCAGGATTTCAGGATGGTTCACAGGGAATGGAAAAGACCATCAAAGCTATAATGGGATTTAGGGTTCAGGCTCCAGGGTTAGAATGATTGAAAACTGGGGTTCAGACGGGTATCTAGGGGTATGAGGGCGTGAGAGTGTTTAGTATGGACTGGAGGAAAGGAAGCCATTATGTAGGGTTCAGGGTTCGGCTTAGAATGAAGGACAGAGAAGACATGGAAACTGCTTAAGCCTCGGAACTACAAGACAAGAACATGGAAACTGCCTTCGATTCGGCATTAAGGTTTAGGGTTTAGGTTTTGGGGTTTAAGGTTTAGGATTTTTGCTATTAACAACCAGCAATAAGATTTAGTAAGAGAAATGTCTGATGTCGGTGTCTGTGCAGAAGAGTTTCAAAAATCCTCAGCCCTTTTAGTCCCCCTTAAGTAGATAGAATCTAGGGTTTAGGGTTGAAGGTACAGTCCCCTTTAAGAAGATACAATTTCGTGGTATAGTAATAGCCATATTCTATCTACTTGAGGGGATAATAGGCCCCGGTTGGATTTGTGGGTTGTGTTTCCGTGGCTAAGCTCTGCCAGTCCACAACCCTCAACCCAAAAGCCTGACCCTTAGAACCGTGCATTTCATTCTATGGGTTTAGGGTTTACGGTTTTCTGAATGCTCCAGCCTCCAACCCCCGAACCCTCTGAACCATGAAAGCTCTCAACTCTGAACCCTAAACAGGAGTAGGTTTGAACATATTGTGTGTCTTTTATTACCCTTAATCCTTACATATCCTTGTATAACCCTTATACTTAAAGCCATACGAATTTGATTTTTATAGGGCCCCCCAACCCTACCCTAGTAAGCCCTGCACTTGAAAGCGAGCCCCAAAACCCTAAACCCCAAACCCCAACCAGGACGCGTCCGTACTGAGACTGAAGCGGCTGACGGAGGAGGACTCTGAGCCCAAGGCCTCCGCCCCGAGTGGTGTGGGGTGGTGTTAGGGTTTCGGGCTGAGGGTTGCGGGCTTAGGCTCAACGTTTCGGGTTTAGGGTACTTGTGGTTTTGGCTGTCCAGGCTACGGTAGGGTTTGGTCTCTGCGTTTGGAGCGACCTTGCGTGCTTCAGGTTGAAGATTGCGACCGAAGGGCTTTTGGCGTGTTCGGCTAGCGTAAAAAGTTACATGGGCAGGTTCGAAAGGGATTATACTTATACGGCGTGTTTTCAGGGAGGATTTTTTTGGATGTTGAGGAAAATTATACGAATAGTGGAGGAGACGGCAAAGAAACTGCAAAATTAAATGGGCACTTGGATGACGTATCTTTGCCACGATTTTGGTTCCAACAAGTTTGTATCGACGCCCCAAGGATTCCACAGGTAGGCAACAACAAACCAGAGCTGATTGCCTGTTGGATGTGCTTTATCCTCAGAACTATCTTGCAGTAGTACTCTCCCCAATGCACAAATCTCACTAGCTAGCTTGATGGTCAGTTTCCAACACTACGTGCCAAGATATACAGGGGTTTTCAAGAATTAGGGGTCCCTTCTTGGGTCCTGTATGTAGGGGGACTCTTGTTTTGAAATTACCATATGCCCCATAGCGCGTCCGGAGCACTGATGAACCTTGGTCAGGGTCCCGCCCCTCCGCCAGCGGATGTGCCCATGGACCTGAAGGTGTTTGCAGGGTTCTTTTTTGCTACTGTTTAGGGTTTAGGGCTAGGGTTTGGGGTTGAGGGTTTAGGGTCCCCGTAATGGGATGTGCAATATATTGAGATTACATTGAGGCCACACTGTCTGGAAGCTCCCGTATGGCCTCCATCAATTTTGGACAAGCCTTTGGGATGAGGCGGCAGTAGTGGGAGAGTGATGTTCATTCCTGCAGGTACACCTTAACCTTAGGGATAAGTGTATGGGGCTTGTTGGTTTGTCGAGGTTTCCTTTGCAGCTTGAAGTGCAAGTGGATCGGGGTTGGGTCCCTCATCCTAAACCATAATTACATCCGAAGCCCATGCCGTCAAACCAAAAGCCAACATCCTTTCCCCGGATCATGTGTTGCTGGAGCCCTGGCTATGACCACTGTTCGCCTCACCATCACGACAGGTTGATGTTGAGAGCTTAGGCTTCTCGGCCTTTGAGCTTCATCTACCCCAAGCAAAGCCCAAGCCCACATTGTCCAGAGTTTTCAGAGGGAAGTCTCGCTTCGCAGTGCTTTGGAAGGCCAAGTCTTTTGGAGCTTGGGATACGACCACATGCCAAGCCCCCCAGTGTACATGTGCAGGTCAAGCTGACGAACGCCATGTGCCCAGGTTGAAATAGGGGCAGGGCTTACACGTCCAATGTAGGAGAGCACCAAGCTGTTCATATCCGCCGCTGAATTTGTGTGCTTCCAGGAGCGCTCTGCCACGTGTCAGGACTTGTTTTGCAGATAATAGGTGTGAGATAGGTAAGAACACGAGATTGCAAGCATGTGCACGCAATCTGGATAGCACGCGCATGAGCAGGCGAGGTCAAGGATGCGTCTGTCACAGGCCGGACTGACGTACATGTCGTCACGGCGGGCAGCATTCATTCAGTATTGTGGACACCACTACTGCAAGCATGCAGCAAATCCTGCGATAGCGGCAACAGGCACTTTGGCTTGCCTTGCTTTGGCTTCAGGACAGCATGACACCACTGTACAACCCAGATCACTCCCAATTTACATGGAACTTTGGAATCCTGCCAATCTTTCGGCCTTGAGAAATTCACATAGCTAGACTTCAGTTCGCATGTGCCAAGGAGCGGAGAAGATGTTTGTACTGTGAGCGCAAGCAGCCAGTGGATTCCTGGTTGCAGCTAGTTTACGTGGTTTGCACACGGAATTGACCGGTTTTGAAGAAGAAGTGGGAAATCGAGGTTGCCTACATCCTATCCGCTATCATAAGCCCCTATATGAACCTGGAATTCACTGAACTTGTACATGTTCTTGTGCATATGATTTTCTATTATTATCCGAAGCCCTCAAACTCTAAACCCTAAACGCCTGAGCCCTAAATACAAAACCCTAAACCTTGCCCTTGCTAGGTAGACTTACCCAGGACCCTTGCGCTACTGGCGCGGGCGGCTGCTTCTGAGGCTCCTGCCCCAGGCCTGACACTGCAGGGAAAATGCTTGGGAATGAGTGCCTGGGCACCCAAACCACGCTGTTCCATGTGTGTGTGTGTTTTTTTCTCTCTTTCTCTCTCTCTCTCTCCCCACTCTTCTTTTCAGACCGCTTTGGGGGGTATTGCGGAAAGACAAGGTGCCATGATCATGTCTGATTGCTCAGAGGGGACCATTGGGGAAGGAAAAGGTACCAGGTACGATGATCACGTCTATCAATGAATAGGTACCCCAGATCTCCGTAGCCTAATCTTTACACCACATGTTATCCCAGAGAAGGCCCGCATCCCTCGGTAGACCAAAGTTCCCGAACTGCCCAGATTCATCACCCCAGTCTCTATTGCAAACCCCGTCAAGCGACACAGTGCAGGTGCCTGCCGCGTCTTCCTAAAGGGAGCAGCGGCGTTGTCCGCAAACACTGTCTTGGGAGACTTGCAGGCAGCAGTATTCGCTTGTTGCTGACATTCATCTTGCACCTATACGATCGTGTGTGACCACCAACACACCACCACTGCCGCCGCCTCCATCCACCACGCGGCACCGCCGCTGCCTCCGCTGCCTCCGCTGCCACCGCCGCCACCGCTCCATCCCCTGCCCCCCCCGCACCAGCGAACCGTCAGCCCACCCATGCACCTGCACCCGCAACCCCACTGCAGCACCCAGCCCAACGCACCTATACACAACCCCATGCACCCGCCACCCTTTACCACCCCGCCAACCCGCCAACCCGCCACCCCGCCACGCCCGCCACCCATGCCACCCGCCACCACACCACCACCACCACCATCACCCTGACAATCATAATGCTAATCACATCCTTGTCATCACTATCCTCATCATGAGGATGTTCTTAGCTATATGTAGCATCCAAGGAAGATATGAGTAGCTGGAAGTTCGTCATTGGATCCCTAGTGTAGCCGTATGAAGTGTCAGGACATTTGGACCTTTCTGTATGGTGCCAGCCCTATCTCATTTCCGCCAGGAGGATGCTGAAGACGTCATCCAGCTGTCTACTGTCGTGCCCCGTGGCCTGATCCGATGGGCTGTGCCCTAGGCCTGTAACCTGAAGTCCTACGCCTTGAAAAGGGCAATGAGTCGATGTACCTACTTATGTTTGACATGGTTGTCGGGTTTGCTGAGCTTCCGGAGACCACCGTCCTCCAGTAGGATTTGGTGCAGCTTCGCAAACAATTTTTAAAGCCTGCCTGCCAGAAGCTCTTCAGTCAGAAATCCGGTCGCTGATATTGGGACTGCAGATGAAGAGTTGGGTGCTGGCTGACATGCGTTTCCCGCATGTTAGGATGATGACCGCTTTGAGTCTGGGGCGAAAGATCAGGTGTGAGTTCTGCAGACTTTCACTTCCCAGCACAGATGGGCTGCAGAGATTCCCTTTCTCTGAGGCTCCACCTTGATTTCTAACTCAATCTCGGAGAGACCATTGCAGCACCTGCCTCCAACAGGGTTTAGGGTTTAGGGTTATACATTGGAATCCCCTGCCTTAGCTGCTACCTATAGTGCCTAGCCTGGAGCCAAGGGGCGAACTTTATTTCTTGGAGGCACGTGTGCTCCTGAACCTCAGCCAAGGTACCGGCAACAATAGTTCAGGCAATTGTAACCATAATTACAATGATATAGCAATGGTATAAGCATACAGTAGTAACGCAGTAGCAATCATCATGTGCCAGTTTGCTTAACAACTCGTATGCTCATCGGGGGCCTGCTGCCTCCTACTCTGAGGCTTTGCGTGTCTTCCCATAGCCCTGAACCCCAAAGAGCTGCAAATTTTAAGCTCCAGCTCCCATGCCTAAGAACCCTGAAGCATAATCATTGCCCGTGAGTGCAGGGTCCGACTGACAGTCATGGGAGTATAGGCCGTGCCTGTCAGGAGGTTTCCGGTTTTTTCTTGTAGTTGACCTACAGGAGATATTTGGGCTTGTGGTTTCGGATTTAGGGGGGTAGCAGAGGGGTATCTTGGGACAGGACCACCTATGTAAATGGAAGCCCAAGTGCGTCCCAGGCTGAGCAGCGTGCATGGGATCTACACAGCAACCGTCAAACTAGGCCGGGTTGCTTGGCTTTTCCTCCCCCGAACCAGGATGTAGTTTGGGTGATATGTAATATTTTCCCTAATGGCTTTAATAAGGGACCCTATATACTACTGTTTTTCAAAGGGTTTTAGGGGCCAACCCAGCTGATAGTTTCTACAACGCACTGACGTAATCAGGAGATTGACGTCCGATGCCAGAGTTCAGATGATAAGCTCAGCAAGTCCCATAAACACAGCGGGAGCTCGTGAAAGCCCATGCTAGTTGTTGAGGCCTTGTGTGGTTTTTTTCCAAAAAACGTGTAGTTTTGAGACAGTCGATCATCCTCAATCTCAAGCCCTGAAGATCTCAGGGTTTACCTTACCCACGCCACTACCTTATTGTTCTGACTTTTGCTGCTATAGTTGCTTGTATTCCTACCATAGCTGCTACTTTTATGAATACTACCATTTGTGTTCTTGTCCTTGTTGCTATTATTGTTCCTCCTGCAATTCCTACTATGAAGTACTACTATGAACAACAACAACAACAGCAGCAGCAGCAGCAGATGCTGCTACCACCACCACCACCACCGCCGCCGCCGCCGCCGCCGCCCTTGCCGGCACCGGCACCAGCACCGGCAC
>CAJNIZ010047330.1:8864-22076 GCA_905231905.1 Symbiodinium pilosum | reverse complement strand
ACCACCACCACCACCACCACCACCACCATCTTTAACCGTAACCTTCTAAATACTCCCAGGAGACTTAGAAGCCGCGGGGCTGGGCCCGGGCCCGGGGTTGGGCCCCAGGCGTCTAATCGACGCAGCGTCTGGGCTGCCATGGGAGACACTCTTCCTGTCGTAAGAAATCGGTTTGCGGGCAGTGTTCAGAGTTAGGAGCTGAAGGTATAGGGTTCAGGGTTTGGATTAGGGGTTAGGGCTTAGGGCATACTATACTGAAACCTATTTTTGAAGCACGTAGCCCCCAACATGACATGTGGAGCTACCCAAGTCTTCAAAGCACAAAACCTTCACCAGCCTCACAACCTTGCTGAACAACCCTAGAAGCCTTAAGCCCATCAAATGTCCTCAACAGTTGGGAAAGCAACTTAAAAAAGGCCTTCAAGCCAAGGAGCCCTAGAGCTTTTGGGGAGAGAAGCTGTTCCTAAAATGCCGAGGTCCCCCGAGGTCGAGATCCTCCAGCCCACCTTGGCGCTTCGGCTCAGGTTTAGGGTTTAGGGTCTNNTAGGGTTTAGGATTTAGGGTCCAGATTCCAAAGGGTATGAATGGAGAATCCGGTGTTTTATGGAACCTGGAAGTAAATGGGTGTTTTCCCGCTACGGTGGACCACTCCACCCAGTAACAGGAACTATGAGGGATAATGGTGATCATACTAGCGTCCTCTTATGTATTCCTTGTACACCACTTTTGCAAGGTCCACTTATTTTATGGTGTGGGGTTTGCGTCTCAGGGGTTGAGGGTGATGAGTTTTACAGGGTCTGCGATTAAGGGCTTGGGGTGTATCAGAGATTTGGGTGTAAGCAAGGTTTGGTAAACAACGGGGTGTATTTGTGACAGTTTAGGATATAGGGGAGCCGGGTACATGGCTTCATGTTTTTGGTGTATGGCTGGGAGTTTGAGGATTTCGAGGTTCTGTTTTTGGTTGAGGGCTCCTGATTGTTGCTTTTTGCAATGTAGAGTAAAATCTAGAAAGTATCACGTCGAAGTTCGGTGAAAACCTTTGTTGTAAGTCGGGCAATTACCCGAAGTCTGGGCAACGACCTGTGAACTGGTCATGGAATATGAGCGGTCATGAACATTTTCCCTGCGAGAGAACGCCATTCCTGTACAATTTGTGTGAATCAAACCACACGACCTGACCCTACGCCGTGCAAGTGCATGCGTCACCCGCAAGCCCGCGGATACATGTGCTCTAGATCCGAAAGCTCTAAACCTTAAAACCAGTTCCATTTGATTTTCAATATTCCTTTCCATCTCCTTCTCTGTTACCGGCGGGTCAATATCCCTACGCCCTACTCCCTAAACCCTAAGCCCCAAACACGCAGGCCTGCAGCTGGATAAAGATGGGACGGCAACCTTCCACTTCAAAAAGCATCCCTTCGATCGAGGCCCAGCGTTCTTCTTAGTGGTGCTTAGGGGAGAGTTGGGGAGTGGACCCCTACTTGGGGTTTAGGGTTTAGGGTAAGCTATAGGGTTGAGGGTTTAGAGCAATCTATAATAGTACCTATATTCACCCCCGCCCACTCCCCCTGAAGCACCAGCAGGTCTCTTGACTGGTGGCTTACGAATCAGCCTGCCAAGCTGGATGGTGAAAAATATCTCCAACAATTTGGGTTCCCCTTGCGTATCCCAAGTGCTATGCCTCCTCCTTATAGGGATGCCGTATCTCTAAGCCCTAAACCCTAAACCCTAAACCCCTAAACCCTAAACCCTAAACCCTAAGGAAACCCACCCTACACCCTAAAACGCGTCAACCCTAGTCAACCTGGATTGTTGCTAAGGAACTTAAATTAAGTTACCATAAAGGGTAGGTAGAGTATTTAATATGGTTTCCGCAATCTAGTAACTTGAATTAAATTCCCTATATCCCTAAAATACGCGCAGTCTCCATTTCATTTTCCTTTTTCTTTTCCAGTTGATTCTCCATTATAGGGGGATAATATAGCTTAAGTTAAGTTCCTTAACAGCAACCCAGCAACCGAGTGGTGCCTGGCTCAAGAGGCCATTGTGCCCCGCCTTCGGGTGGGCGTTGGGTGCATGCAACGGGCAAGTGGCTCCTGGGCTTGATGGTCTTAGAGAGCTTAGCGTCTAGGGTTAAGGGGTTTTAGGGTTCAGGGTTTAGGGTTCAGGGATTTTAGATTCTTAGTGTTTAGTGTTTAGGGTTTAGGGATTTTCGTAAAGTTAGGTTAGGGATTAGTAATATGTTCTAGGGAGCTAACTGCCATGCCAACACCAGGTTGTAGTCAATGTCTTTAAGTACTATAGGTGATGCGGCTGCTTCGTAAATTGCTTTACATAGCTCTCGGGAAGCACGTCGACCCTACCCTTCACTTCTTTGTTTACTCTCTACACTGGCGTTGAGCTATAGTTTAAACTCCTAGTATCCCCCTTAATTAAACCTAGAATACTCCTTTACATAATTCCTTTAAGGAGTTTAGAATATAGCTTAGTTGGTTGTATGATGCTACCTTCTCCTAAGATGACATGAAGCTCGAGAGAGGGCCTTGCTGCGGGTCCTTTTTGACAGGAGGTCTCTTGGGGATTTAAGTGGTGTAGGGTTTAGGGTTCCCAGAATTAGGGTCCCAGTTGGGTATCCCCAAACATTAGATGCCGTTATATAATCTATAACCAAAATGGGTCCATAGTTTTGAGAATAACCCAAGTGTCTAGAGTTTAGGGTTGGGAGATCTATTTTCCGGGGGGAGGCTACGTTTCACTGCTTGACAAGGTTCTTGTTGAACAAGATTGTAAATCATTATGTATACCTGGGCCCAATAAGATTAAACATGATCATTATTAATAGTATTTCAGCAAAAACCACTTGGGATGAACCAACTTCATGGTTGCGAGTGGTGGCTGAACCCAAGCGGTAGGCACCAGTCGCATCAGGTGGGGTCTTTTCCATCAGTAGGGGACCTCAATAAAGACCAGAATGGTATCACTCTTTCTGGGAGAGCCCCATCTTAGGTGGATCTTAGAATGTGGATTGCCTTTACGAAAGTAGAAAGGGGGCCCTGTCTTTTGGGAACACTTCGCCGACAAGGAGACCAACCCAGGACCCAGGCCTTGGGTAATAGTATGTGAGTCATGGTGGGGGTATAAAGGGGATTATATAGGGGAGTATGACATAGGGTCATTCAGGGGGATACTAGGAGTTCAGACTATAGCTCATATGGTTTCCCGACGATGGCAATTTCCAGTCAATCCCCTTCAAGCCTTATTATGCAACCCATACATAAGCCTAGCTTCTTTTTCGTTTTCATATTCTCTTCCATTTGGTTTCGTTATGGTATCTCGAATCTAAGCCCCCAAACCCCAAAACCTAAAATTTCACCTTAATCCCCAAACCTAAACCCTAAGCCCTACATCATGTGGCCTGATCGTCAACAGAACCCCAGTTTTGCATCCGCTTGAATTCGCCCAGGACCTACAGCGTTCCTGGGGTGGAGGCAGCTTGCCGCAGCCGCATGAGAAAGTTTAGGGGTACATCTTGAATTATATTGGGTAGGGTATCCGCGGTTTGGGGTTTATATGGTAGCTTACCGAAATAAAGGGACCCCATTCTAGACCCAAAATACTACAATCCTTATTATGGGGACCCCCAATAAGGTACCTCAACGTTTGGGAAACTCCCATATATCCTATATAACCCCAATCTACTACAGTAGTTTCCATTTTCTTTTGCATTATCCCTATATAACCCCAATGTATACCCTAATAATCCCTATATGATCCCTAGAATTTTTTAGGGCATATTCCTGGAGGGCCAAGAGATGCTGAGAGGTGGCTTGGGTTATTTCCTGCAATTTGTTGTGTGGGTGTGGGAGATTTCAAGGCATAGGGTTTAGGGTTTAGGGTTTAAGGACGACATTAGGCATATAAACTAGCACACAGGGAGCTCGCGTTTCAGATTTAGGGTTTAGGGATTTTGTGTCCGCTCACATATGCCGAAGTGCGGGGACATGTGGCCCTCTGCAGGCCTTGTTGAGGTGCGTGTGGCGTGTTGAAGCCTTGAGGAGATAAGTGCAGAAAGTCATGTGGGTGGTTGTCAAAATTATGGTCCCTTTTTGGGATATATAGGGATAATGGAAAAGAAAATGGAAACTACTATAATGGGTTATATAGGGGTTATCATAGGGTTTACTATAGGGTTCTATGGGTGGTTGTCAAAACTATGGCCTCTTTTTGGGTACCCTAAATAGTAGGTGCCGTACTATAATAGGGACCCAAAAGGGACCATAATTTTGACAACCCCCCATGTCATTGTCAGAGATGTGGCAACTACACCTTGGACAGGGTTTTGCTGGAAGTACCGTCCTGCTTTCTGAACCACACTGCGAGTGCCTCATGGGTTTCCCCGTGATGGGGACAGCAATGTAGGCAAACTCCGAACGCGACAAACTAGAAATTCGCATAATTACGGGTTCGATTTGTGGTCCCCTGAAATATCTAAGGTTGAAACCATGGGCCCCTAGTATCGGCCCTTAGCCCTGGGATCCTACCTACTATACCCTATTTATGTACCCTCAAGGGATATATGTACGTAGCATTTGTTAAGCACGCAAGCATCGATTGAGACGGGTACCCGACTTTAGAGACATGCCCAAAACCATGATGTAGGGTGTAGGGTTTGGGGTTAATGTAGAAGCTTGATTGAATTGTTGCCAATCGCATCTCCTTGTCACTCTGATAGCAATCTAGTAACACTGTACCCCCAACACTATATTCGATTTACTTAGGCCCCTCTATTACGGTTACGGTACCCCTCAGCTCTCGGCATCAAATCTCTGAGGCTTTCATGCAAGGCTTCAGATTCCAGGAGTGCAGTAAGCCAAAGTTATGGTCATGTTTCTGAGTTCCTTCAACCATGCGGCCACGAAGGAAAAGGATGCCCAAAGGAAGAGACCCCACAGTTTTTAGAAGGCCGCCATGTACAAGAGCAGTTAGGGAGAGTACTTATGAGCCCCGGGAATACGTAGGGATTGTAGGATGCAGGAGCTGTCCTTCGGATTGAGGACGAACTTCTCCGGGATGACCAGCCTTTGTCCCTACAGCTAGAAGAAGATTGACACGCAATTTGTTGACAGCCCGGAATTTAGGGAACGAAGCCACAAAGTGCAACGGCAAAGGTGGTTCTGAAGGCGGGCACTGAGGGCCACTACATGCGAGGCTGCGCGATTTTTGGTTCGGGTTGTGTGCTTCTCAATGGGGTTTGTGCTTGCAGCGCGACGGGGGTTAATTTCTTGCTCTTTTAGACGTCCTGGCGTATTGTGCAAGGACCGCTGCATTTCGGACCTTAAAGCCTAAACCCTAAATGGTAGTTTCCATTCTCTTTTCCATTAACTCAATATAATCCAATATTACCCAATATTACAAGAACACCATTTTCCATTCATCATTCCTATCAGCAAGAGTCAGTGAGGTAAGTAATAAGGCGCTAACGCACCTGCTCCAGCAACAGCCCCAGAGGCCTATGGGACCTATCAGCTGGAGTTCCCAACAGAGGGGGTCTGTCATACCCCAAACCCAAAACCCCCAAAAAAGAAATCCTAAACGCAAAATCTTGAACCCTAAACCCAAAACCACTCAGTCATTTCGATTTGCTTGGCGGTGCCAGTCTGATTATGATGGCTGTTTCCTCTCCAACTGCGTCGCTTAGCGCCAGAGTGGTACTGCCCCGCATTTCGCAATGGACTGCGCGTATTGTGGATGATTGAGGCTTTATGGACCTACGCAAAACCACCCAAAGATTTGCACTAATATTGTTTTTAGCTGTTGGGCCAGATTCGGCCCAAGTAAAGGATTTTTGAAGAGTATTCAGTTGATGGGACTCCGAACTGAGCAGGTATGAAGAGCGATGATGGAACCTTTCAGCAGGAGCAGGCCGTGTCTAGACTTTCTGGTGCTTACACAGGGGTGGGGGAGGGAATCTAGGAACCATAAGATGAAGACAGATGTGCATCCATAATCTATAAACATATGAGCTACTGTCAATATTAGCCTTATTAAGGGGCCCTTAACAGTGGACATTAAGGTCCTTTTGTAGTTTAGTATAGTCCCTAATATAGTCCCTAATAAGGAACCCACGTCCATTAAATTGGGTAGGAAATATTGACTGTAGCTCATATGTCTGTATTTATAGATGGCGTTTTCGCGAGTGATATAGGGCCCGCTTCCTTGCGCCTAGTGGCTCCAGTAAATTGCCGACTACCTTTTTTCTCTTTTGGTATTGGACATGATTTAATGGGCCCCGTGTTCATCAAGGGTTTGAGATCTGCTTTTTTTCAAGTTCAGGTTTTGCCCACTTGAAACATGAGTAGCATATTTCTTCCTTGAGGTAGCTGGGCCTCCTACGTAGTGAGGTTGGTGTTGAGGAGTCTTTGTTTGATGCCTCAATCTTCTGGACCTGTATTATAGTTAGTATTTATACGATTAGCCTCCACCCTACTCTTGCTATTGCAACTGCCGTCTCTATTGCTGTTATTTGTATTTTTGCTAGTGCCATTTCCATTAGTAGTCACCCTGCAGACCCCTCACGCTTCTTGGTTTGGCTCTCCAACCTTTCCTGTGAAGATTGTTGCGGCTTGGCCCTTAACTTCGACTCGGTTTGCATCAGTGCATGCATTCTTGTTGTAGCTGGACATAGACCAATAAGTGTGTATATATATATATATATTCATGCATCCTGTGATGAGTTATGGTGAGTTAGGGATGGTGGATGAGGGTCTTTAGGGTTTAGTGATAGTACCCCAACAATGGAGAACCAAATGGAAAACAACATGGACATTGAAACGGAAACTGGGCTTATACAGGGGTGTAATACCAACGCTCTGGTCCTAGATTTCTTGTGTAGGAATACATCTCAGTACCTCAAATAGGCTTAAAATTATCTGGGTAATTCAGTCAGACCCCTATAGTACGTGGTACAATGGTGCAAATCCTCTTTTTTGCCCTGTGGCCAGCTTATCAGCCCCTATGGAAGCTAGTGCTGAAGCGAGGGGGTGGGAGTGGATAAGTAGAATATTCCCATACAGAGCCCTCCACGACAATCTGCCCCTTTGTTCACTTCTCCGCTCCCCCCCGGCAAGTACCCAGACCCTAAATCCCAAACCCTAAACCCTAAACCCTGCTGATGAAGGGAGCACTGGCATGTGAACCACGTCCCAGCCCCTTGACACTAAAACCCTACTTCCCCACACCCGGAAACAGTAGTTTCCGAAACCATCGAGCCCCCAACTCCCAAATCCAAACATCCGGAAAACCCCAAACCCTAAGTCCCTAAGGGTTAAGGGTTAAGGGTTTAGGAACTAACAAGCCCACATCGTAGCCTTGTGCAGGCTATCCTCCTGAGCATGGTCAAGGTTCGAAGTTGGTTCAAAGATTTAGGGGCTTAGGGCTTAGGGTTTAGGATTTCATGTGGTCAGTATTTGGGGATTATGTATGTATTGGGGTCTACGGCGTCCAGGGCTTCGGGATTAGGGTTAAGTTCTTTCAGGAGTTTAGTGATGAAGGCTTAGAGTGGCTATTGCGTTGCATGTGCCTCCGCATTGCCCCCTTGTACTAACATCTTCAACTGTAGTCCTCTTCCAGCGAGGAGGGCCAATTCGAAGTGGTCGAAAGCCAAGCGCGCTTGGCAGGCAAATCGCATAGGTTTGGGGCTGGGGTTATTTGGGTAATTGCGGTTTGTCGGGTTCTTAGGATTTTAGGGTTGTCAGGATTATAGGGTCAACTGAGGTTTTCGTTTCGAAGTTTGTTCGAGCTAGGTGTATTTGCACAATGCTCGCAGAGCCCGGTCATCGGAGAGCTGCTCCTGGGTCTGCATGAGCATTACCGCATCTGATGATGGCGACAGCGTCTTTGATTGGATTTCTTCAATGTGATGAACCTGCTTTGCTTGTGACATCCTGTGGTTTTTGAGAGACCAACATCTCTGCAGCGTCCTTGGTACGCATGTATGTTTTCATTACTTTGCCGAAGTCAACAAGATAATAGCAGCAGCAGCAGCAGCAGCAGCAGCAGCAGCAGCAGCAGCAGCAGCAGCAGCACCAGCAGCAGCACCAGCAGCAGCATCAGCATTGGGGAATTCAGCAGCATTAACATAGCTGGACCAGTATTAGCACCAGCATTGACTAGTACCATCACCGCTGCTGCTGCTGCTGCTGCTACTGCTGCTACTGTTATTGCTACCGGTACTGGTGATGTTGTTGGTATCATGAGGCCAGGGTCTAGGGTTGTTCAAGGTTGTTCAGGGCATAATATAATAGTAGTTTCCATTTTATTTTCCATTATCCAAATATTAACCCCAATATAACCATAATATTATTGCTATTATGATTATTACTATTAGTGAGGCTAGTGCTTCTGGTGCTGCTGCAGCCTGCAGGTGGCTCGCCGGCAGCTCCCTGCCCAGTTGGCGTGCAATTGGTGAAAAAGGAGGCGCCTACTTCCGATGGTTTGGGGGGGGCTTCAGGTTTTAGTTTTAGGGCTTAGGGTTTAGGGTTTAGGGTTTAGGGTTTGGGGGGGGCTTCAGGTTTTAGTTTTAGGGCTTAAGGTCTTGGGCTTTGAGTTTTCGTGCGTCGAGGTTTAGGCTTGCATTTATGTAGGGCTTTACTTGAAATTTGAAATGTAGTGGCTAAGACCCCAGCCTGACAACAATCAGTTCTGTATTTGAAATGGCCTGAGCGTTTGGGGCTTTGGATTTGGAGCTTATATGGTAGTTTCCATAAATCGGGGGACCCCAATATAGATCCCAATATACGAAAACCCTTGTCATGGGGACCCCCAAAAAAGTACCCCTAATTTTGGGAAACTCCCATATTATGCCTGCCACAATCGCCCAATGGCAAGCCAAGAGATGCGCAGGTCCTGAATGCAACCTGCTCATGACAACAGGGTCCGAACAACAGGGGTTTAGGGTTTCGGCTTTGGATTTGGGTGTGGCTTGGTGTTCAGGATTCATGGGACCGGGGTCCCCGTTAGGTGTTTATAGATTAGTTTGCACTTACTACAGGGCAGCCGTTTAGCCAAAGCTCTTTAGCATCTTAGCGATAGCTCAAGGGTAGGTAGAAGTCTGGAATGGCAATTCGGACAGTTGTGGGCCTAGCTCGAGGTCCGGAAAACAGATCAGGACCACCTCGTACACCCTAATAGCAGACCCACCCAGGAACTCCCAAATTTAGGGCGGGAGCGCGCTCGACATGGGGCCCTTGGAGCGAGAATAGGATATACTGACATCAGTGTGGGAACGGGGGCCTAGGTGGGTTTAAGGTGATCTTTTTGTTGAGGGGTGCTTGCGTAGCAAGGAAGTTAAAATGGAGGTGTTTTGTTCGAGACATGGCAGCATGTTTTCCTAGAATTTGTGGCGCCTAGGTTTTGAGGGTCTCCTTGACCAAACATGACAAAACTATGGCACGCAGAAGAACCAGTTCTTTGATAGATAGCCAGAGCTCTCAGACTTCAATTGAGATGTGGAACGTTTACATCGAGTTCTGAGGTGTTTATCTTGAAGTCTGACATGTAAATGTTGAAGTCTGACATGTTCTTTCTAGATTTTGAGAAGTTCATGTTCGTTGCATGCTACCTGGGGACTTGGTAAGTAGGTTAATAATCAGGAGAACTAGGGTTATCATATGGGTTAGAGGGGTTATTAACCTACTTACTAAGTCCCACTGACCCTCCAAGTACTGGATCCCCGCGTCTTGCCCCAGCCACCAGGCCTTTAGTGTAAGGGCTTCAAGAATCAGCAATGCAAGAAGACGGTCCTAGATTCCTTGCTTCACTATGGACCCAAGTATAGTCCCCCGTAAGTAGATAGAATATGGCTTTGGGTACATTATATTAACTTCCAGATACCCCATATTCTATCTACTTAAGGGGGACTATAAGCCCTAAACCCTAACTAGTAGTTTCCATTTTCTTTTCCATTATTCCTATATAACCCCAGATTCTATCTACTGATGGGGGACCATAGTACACTTTAAGAGCGTCAAACCCACAGCCCGGAAGCGGAAACCATTTTTGGGTATGTGTCATTTTTGCGAGACTCACAGGGGATCAAGAGCTTGAAAGAGTGCTGGACTCAGAGATTGCGGGTTTCGCTTCGAGGTGTTTTTTGAAATCCAAGTCGTGATACTTAGGACTTAGGGTGCTGCCTGAGGGAATATATATATATATATATATGTAGGGCACCAATGGTGCAATCCCTTCACGGCAAACACAATCTTCCAGGCGTGTTATGTTGGCTCTGTAGGAACTTTGCATGTCAGGCAGGTGAAGGGGTTTTCAAACTTAGGGAAGGGGGGGGGTGGGCGTGACTTTTCATGGGCTGTTGCCCTGGAAGTCACCGTCAACATGACACCCGCAGCCCGACCCCTACGCCTTCGCACGACTCACAGAGGTTCAGCAGGTTGAGGTTTTGAGCATGCATTCTTAGCGCTCGCGACAAGCGACGCGGGCATTTCTGACACTAACTAGGGTTCTCCCGATATGCCAAAACACGGTGCAATTTCTATAATGCGGGCCTGCTAAACGAGATGTGCATTTGTTGAGAAATCCCTTTGATGCTGAGAGCCCCATGTGTTGGGATCCTAGCCCCCATTTTGAGAAACTGCCCTGCGCACTCCAAGGTTGCCAAGATGATGTTGGGTGGACCGTGCTGAGGGATTGGCCAAAGATTGGCCAGAGACCCAATGCCGAAGCAAAACTGTCAAAACTTGAGCATACTAGTTGGGTGCCACTTCTTATCTTTAGTATAGTATGATCTCATGTTACTATATATTATCTACCAATTTAATAAATTTAATATTATGCTTCTACTAATTAGCTACGTAGTAAGACAGGTAATAACCGCAAGGGTCACAATGGCGGCAACTGTAATCCCTTCCCCGTTGCTCACAACTCGAATCCCTAAAACCCCCTAAACACAACTGAAATGAGTGCAACAGTTGCAGCCTGGGGTTCATGGTAATCCTTTCCACCAACTATTAAGCACCCCACCTCCTTAAAGGGGTATATAGGGGTTATTATTAGGGTTTCAGATTTAGGGATTAGCCCCCCCCACTAATATTAGATACTCCCCAGTGTGGTATATTATAGTATGTTGGGAGTATTTAATATTAGAGGTGCGTGGGTGGGTGGGGGTTTAATTTCAGGGGAGGGGATTGAGACAACAGTAATGACAGGAAGCACGATGTTGTTCACCTTTATCCTTTGCCTGAAAAACGGCATGTCTGTCTTTGTGTCACTGCCTGGTTAAAAGCCTCAGAGCAGATGTGGGCTGTTCGGGCCGTTCCGCAGGGGCCTTTGAAGGCTGATCTGGTCGTCTCGCGAACTTACCTGGCGATGTCCAGCATTGTTTCACATGACTTGGAGCAGTCTGCAGAGACGTCGGAGCTCGGTGCAGCCACGTCCCAAAAAGGAAGCGGGTAAGCTGTGCGGCTGCTTTGATTGGAGAGATTTCATTGCGATTTAAGAACATCAGCTTACACTCAAAAAGGAAGGGCTTATTCCGACCTAGACTCCTACAAACCTACTCCTTTGTACTCTTCAGCCATGTTGTGGGATTTCCCGTGTGCACATAAGTTAACAGTTTCGCAGTCTAGCAGAGCAAGCTGATAAGAAGCTTTTGATTTTGTTGAAGCCTCAGCTAAGACCCCAAACACGAAGTGTAGACCTCAGGCTAGGCCCCCACCCACTGCCAGCGAACTCTTGTGACCACAAGCGACGGGACACTGGCAACTGTATTAGTATTCATACTTGGCCCAAACCGCAAACTCCCAACCCTGAACGCTCAAGCCTTGAAGGGGCTTTCAATACCTAGGTGGGGAAAAAGGGCCGCTTGAAAAACGGCCTTCAACTCTACACAGCAAACCCTACACCCTAAACCCAACGCTGCTAAACACTCTAACTATGAAACTTGAAACCTGAGACCTTAAACCCCAAACCCTACATCCCTAAACCCCTGAACCCTATACATATATATATATATATTTATTTATATTTACATGCACCCTAAACCCCTAAGACAGGGTTTCCTGGCTGCACCTGGAGCCCTTCCGCCTTGAAGTGTGCTGCAGAGACCGCCGCTGGGCGCTTTTGTGTCAATGTGGGAGAGGCTTCAGGGTTCTGTTTGGGGGTTCTTTGTCATTTAGGGTTTAGAGTATAGGGTTTGGGGGCCAAGTGTTTTGAGACTTAGGCGGTTTCAGAGTTTTTGGGCCCAGAGTTTTTGCGGGGGTCTAAAGGGCTTAATTTGGGGGCTCAAGGGGTTTAGGGTTTAAGTTTGGGAGCTTTAAGGGGTTTATGGGATTAGGCTTGGGGTTTCGGGGTGTAGGGGTATATATGGGACCCCAATGTAGACCCCGCAAATACTAGAATCCTCCTAGTAGGGACCCCCAAAACGGGTACCCCTAATGTTGGAAAACCCCATAGGATCCCTATACACGCGCTCCACCCAAAGCTAGAGATCACAGTTGAGGAAAGACCGCTGCGGAGGCCAGCCAACCTTCTACTTGGAGGTTTCCAAAAATTAGGGGGGTTAGACCCGAAACCCTAAACCCTTAAACCCTAAACCCTAAACCGTGTTCGGGGGTTTAGGGTTTAGGGATGAGGGGTCTGTCTTGGGGTCCCCTTTATTTTGGGAAACGACCACTTGGATGTTCAAGGCTTGTTCTACTTGGGTTGTTAGTGCGGCCATGATACAAGGAACTGGTTATAAGCTCTAAGTTAAAAGCTTAGTTGGGGCTACGTTTAAGCTGTGTCATGGCAACCACGAACCTCCAAGTAGTCCCCGAAAGTTTGGGACTGGGTAGGGTTGAGAGTGGGATCTTGGAGTTTCTGGCTGCGATTACCCCAACATAGGCCCCCCAACGCTATAATCTTCATAAATCATTGGGGCCCCAAAAAGGTACCCTAATTTTGGAAAGCTCCCAAGTATTTTCCATGGAGAAAAAAAGACAGAAGCTTCGGAGTGCTGAAGAGTGCATCCTAGGAAGACCCATAGAGAGGCCATCGCGCCGGCACGAACTACTAGATTAGCTCTGAGGCGCAAATGCAGAGAATCTCTACACCGGGTTCCCAAAGCACCCTAAACTCCAAGTCCTCATGCTGTGTATCAACTCATGGGTTACTTAGTAGGAAATAAGGGGGTATAATCCCTGTATGGGGGTTTCCCAAAAT
>CAJNIZ010047329.1:25821-36642 GCA_905231905.1 Symbiodinium pilosum | reverse complement strand
AAATCAACCAAAACCTCGGATGTCAAGAGGATCCCTAATTCCTTTGGATTTTCTATTATACACCCTAATGACCTCAACCCCCCCTCATTCATTATGGTCTGGCTCCTTTTAAAATTCGTACAGCCCCTTTTAAAATGCTCATGAGGATTTTTTAGGGTCCCGGATTTATTATTTATTCTTATGGGGGAGTTTATTAATATGAGGAAGGGATTAGTAACGCTACCAAATAATTCTGAATCACTACCCGACATCATCCCCATGTAAAGGCTTCCAGCAAGCGCTCAGGATCTCCAACCATTGTTGATGCAGCGTATTTCGCACCACTCGGAGTACCTAATTAAACCTTGAAAACTGCTTCAGAGGAGCTTGTTGTTTCTTTCCATCAGCAGGACTTGCCCGTGTTGATCCCAAAGCCCCAAATCCAGTAAACACACCCCTATAGTTTGGGGTTTAAGATTTAGAGTTCAGCGCTGAACCTCAATCGTCCTGAGGGTCCAAGGGACTCACAAACAATGGTCTCAGAAACTTAGCGCCATAATCTATTTCAGTGGCATGTGATGCACAGAACTAAAATGCGCTCAGTCCTTGAACCTTTCCGGCCATGGGATACTAGGAGTTTAGACCTCCATCGACACCAAGTGCCAAAATCAGAGCCCCATGGCCTAAACCGTATATCTTGAACCCCAAGCCGTAAACAGAACATCCTTAACCTCACACCCGAAATAAACCCGGAAGTTTATCTAGAGGGTCCAAGTACCCAAACATAGCGCGATTTAGGCCCTGAAAACAAGGATCTGAATGGATTCTAGGTACCTAAGGTCCCTACTCGTATCCTCGGGGTTCTAAAGCTTTCACCAGCCCTTAATCCGAAAATCTGACTCCTAAACCCCAAGCCCCAAAGCCTAAAACATAAAATCCCTAAGCCCTGAGCCTGAAACCCTTACTTTAAACTTAACCCCTAACCTAGAACCCTAACTCAGCCCTAATCTTCAAACCCTAAGTAAACCCTAAGCCTTAAACCCTTAAACCCTTACTAAGCCCTAAAACTTAAACCCTTAACCCTTAAACCCTAAATAAACCCTAGCTAAACCCTAAACTGCATGAAGCCTCCCATCATGCCCTAAACCTGTAGTTTCCATGTTTTCCATTGTACCCGCTATAGAACCCCTTAATGCTACTCCCCATACTTTCATCATGCACCCTAAACCTTAAACCCTAAATCCTGAACCCTAAACTTTGAATCCTGAACCCTAAACCCTAAACCCTGAACCCTAAACCCTAAACCCTATAAACCCTGTCATCATGCCTGGGCCTCGTCTGCCCCCGGGGCCACCGGTGCAAACTTCCCCGGCGGCTCTCGCTGGGACGGTGCCCGCGCATAGCCTCGAAGGAGTGTGGCACTAAGCACCGGGGTTGTGATGTAGGGGTTTGGGGATTTTCGGGTTTAGGGTTTAGAGTTTGGGGATTTTGGGGTTGAGTCGTAGGGGGGCTGGAGGTATAAGTTTAGGGGTTTATATTATATGATCAGGGGGTGGGGGACAAAGCTTGCTGTTGCGGAAGGGGGGCTGGAAAAGAACATGGAAACTACGTGGAGGCTAGGGTTTACCGTCTGGGTTTCGGGTTGCAATTCTTAGGGTTGGACTGCTGGAGCTGGGCTTGGGCTTACCAGAAATTCAGGGTTTAGGGTGGTTATAAGGGAGAGTTGGGGAGGGTAGAGGTGCTGTAAGTTGCAACTACATAGGGGTTAGTATAGGGATCCATCAAGGGTCAACAACCTGGGTTGTGTTGGGAGCCGTGGAACAGAATGCCCAATTTGATTCAAGTGTAGGTGCTCTGACGGCTTGGGGTCCAGGGTCTAGGGCTGAGGGTTTTGGGTTAGTGCGAGGTAGAGGTCCTAAACCCTGCACCCTAAACCCAAAACCCTAAATCCCTAAACCCTTTCAATTCTCTCTGTGGGTGTTGGTGTGCTCTATGCAATCAGGTCATTGTTTCTCCTGTTGGAGGATCATCAAACCTGCTGTGTTGACACATTTGGCCTACTGTAAGACAAGCTGGACAAGCCCAGGCTACGAGCTTCTTGCTCCTGCACCCGTCGCCGCGGGAGAGGCGTACGCTCTGGAGATCTGCCACAAGCTGCACAGGCGGCTCGAGGAAGGCCCTCCCATAACGAATCCGACAGGCTACCTCATCGGGAACTGCAAGAAGAAGTTCCGGATTCTTGCGTGATGTGTTATTCAGCTGCCGCAACTGCTCTTCCCACTGACTAAGCTGGAAATGATCACTTTCTACATTGCAATCTTTGGCAAATGGGTCAAATCAGCCCGCAATGTCGAGCCGATGCCATGTAATATACCCCGGCAGACAGCCCAGGGGATCCAAATCTCGCAAAGTATCGCAAAGTAGGTACTATTTATAGACTTTAGGAGTCAAAGGGGGCATTATTTAGAGTCCCCCCTACAGGAATCGTCCCTAAACATGGAGTTGATGGGGCCTTAATATACCCACAATACTGGGTGAGGGATTGATCCAAGATGCGCGCAGACAAGTGGCAACGGGCCCATTTAGGATTGGGGATTAGTTCGGTTTTTAAGATTTAGGATTTAGGGTGTAGGGTGTACAGATCGTGTCCCAGTAGCGGTAAGTCAACTGGAAAAGAAGATGGCCAATGACATGGAAACTGCGTTTATATGAGTTTGCACGGATGTGAAGTAGTTCTTTCATTCCGGTTTTCACGGTGCGTGTTTGTGTAGGTATCCTTGAAATTTGTTGGCCTCTGTATCTGTTGGGCCATAACAAGAAGAAAACACAGCGTGTCACCCTTAAACGCTAGCCCTGAACCCCAAACCCTAAACCCTTTACCCTAAACCCTTGACCCTAAACCCTATATACCCTAAACCCTATATACCCCAAACCCTATACACCCTAAACCCTATACCCCTATGTTGTGCTTGCACAAGTTGAGCAGGGAACTGGAACTCCGAAATAGACCATCCCCAGAAAGAGCAAGTTTGCACTGTTCTTAGACTTTCCAGGGTTTAGAGTTTATAGGGTTTAGGGTTAACCCTAAACCCTAAATGCCCTAAATGCTCAGACGCAAATCTCGATTGACATGGAGTTCCGCAGGCGGACGGGCACCGAATCAGCTCCTGGATCTGACGCCCATCCATTTTAACACCCTGCCAAAAAGGCAACCCTAAACCTTCAACCCTTAACCTTGGGTTCGGCCCCCACCCACAAATAGTGGTATGCTAGGAATATAGAAGGACCCTAATATAATTACCATTACGTCTTGTGGTCACTATTAGTGGGTGGGGGCCCAACCTAACCTAAACCCTAGACCCCTAAACCCAAAGCCACTGTTTCAACCCGTACAAATCCTACCAAGCATCCCCGTGAGCAAGAAATCCTTCGGAACAAGGACCTTAAGCCCAAAACTACTGGGTTGCTGTTAAGGAACGTAGATTAAGTTACCACAGTGGGTATATACAGTAAATGTTGCAGTAGGGTTTCCACAATATAGCAACTTAAGAACGGCAACCCAAACTACTTCAAGCGGTGCCTCGACTACCTCCAATGAGAAAGCTGTCGCCCTAAACCTTAAAGCCTACCGTAGAAGCGCTAAACCTTAAAGCCTACCGTAGAAGCCTAAATAGTTACCAATATTATGGTCCCGTATTCCTTGTGCACTTGCAATATAGGGTACCTCAACTAGACCTCAAGATGATATGGGTAATTATTTAGACTCTTAACGCTCAAGGCTACAGTTGAAACCCTACACCCTAAACTCTAAAGCCTAAAACCCAAACTCGAAACCCTAAACCCTGAAGCCTACAGCTTAAGATCTTAAACCTCCAAAGCCTAAAACCTAAACTCTGAGACCTAAAGCCTTAAACGGAAACTCTTATGACCCCTGAACTGAGACCTTGAAGCCGCGCGTGAGAGTCCCAGAGGATGTGCACTCTTAGCTACTCAAGGTTTTAGGGTTCAGGGTTTAGGGTCTTTGGGTCAGGGTTTGGATTTCTTCCAATGCACGCTTAAGGGTTAAGGGTTACACGCTTTAACATGTTGGCTGTCTCTTGAAATCAAGTCTCTGTTCTTGGAGGGGATATACAGGGCCCCTTACTGTGGGACATGGAGATATAGTAGGTTCTTGTGGGGAATGGTAGAGAGACCACCAGCCTGTTGAAGGTAGGGGTTTGATGTGTAGGCTTTAGGGTCTGGGGTGTAGAGTTTGGGGCTACAGTGTAAAGGCCAAGGGTTAAGATTTGTGTGTGTGTTTGTTGGGTTTTTTTGATAAGTAGGGTCCTCATGGCGGTGGTTCCGAAATCAGTGATCGCCTTTCGTGCATTTACAGGTGCCCTGCAAAACTCATTTCGGTGCTCAGGTTTTCGGGTTAAGGCTCCACGGTTTACAGTGGAGGTTCTGGTACGATTTGAGGGGTTTTCCGCTTGCAGTGGGTTTGGGGTTTATGTAGGGCTTGGGGCGTAGGATGCGGGGGCTTAGTTTTCAGGATGTACACAGAGTCTAAAAGCATGGGAAGCCCTTCTCTCAAACCATGCCACCCGAAGAGGGCCAACCAAATGTAAACCCTGAAACACAAAAGGGAATTAGTGATCCCCATGTAGCTCAATAGCCAGGGTCCCCATATCATCCTCATAGACTGGACACAGCCGCGGACCCCACCTCGTAATCCGAAGCATGACCACAGGGGAATGATGGAATGATGTAAGTGACGTTTCCTAGCCCCCAAAGCCCCAAACGTAGGTAGGCAAACCCGCTTTAGAAAAGAATGCGGGTGTGCATGCTTCTGGTTGGTCACAATGATTTGCCCAAATCCGGTCAGCCCCAAGCCCATCATACATCCTTAGAAGCTCAGAATGGAGTTTCTCACCCGCTCCCCGCAGCTCCTCCACCTAGAAACTCCGTATGATTTTCATATATCCGCCTGAACCCATGTGAGCTATAGTCAAAACTCCTTGAAGGGGTGTATATAGGGGACTTTAGAGGGGTCCTAGTCTAGCGCTTTTTAAGAGGGATATAAGGAGTTTAGACTATAGCTCATGTATGGGAGCCCACCCAGTATAGACGGGTAGGTTATTCTGCGCTGCAAGCCCAAGAGTAGCAGATACTTTGGGCCTTAGAGTTCATAGATCGCGGCCCCTTCTCGACCCCTGAAGCCTATGAATGGTATCCACTTCGGCCCCTTGGGTCCATAAATCACACTTAAACCCTAAACCCTAAGCCGCTTTGGGGATCATTTTGCAGGTTTAGAGCTACTTTGTGCAATTGTGGGCCGAAGTCTGTTTCCATGCTGACGTAACGCTGACATGACTTCTCTCAGAAGTAGGGTCCGTGTTGTTTTCACAGAAAGCTAGACGCAGAGGCCCCTTTTTTCAGAGGGTCCGAGTATTCCATAGTTTAGACCATAACTCGTATACCTCCCCAAAACCTGTACTACGGTACCATTAACATACTCAGGTGTTGGGTTTAAGGTTTCAGCTTTATAGGGTAATAGATTATAATAGATTACCCAAATCCCAAGTAAGCAATTATTGGGTACTTGGACCCTAAACCCCAAACCCCTAACCCCTAAACCCTAACCTCTAAACCCTAAACCCTCGATTATTGGGTACCTGGACCCTTAGGGCAAGGTCTACCTTTGCATTCTGGATTCGCTGAATTTTGAGCACAATCCAGGTCCGCGATCTGTGGCATCGGTTACGCCTTCTTTGTTTAGGGTTAAGGGTTTAGGGTTGGAACCCTAAACCATGTAAAAAAGATTCAGGCTGATTATTGGGGAGAAGATGGGGATTGATGGAGTTTAGGGGTTGAGGGTTTCTACTTGGAGGTTCATGGGACACACAGCTGGGCTTCAAACCCTACCTATAATATGGGTAGACCCTATAAGTGCAGCTTAGGGGAGTATAAATTTAGGGTTATAACTTAGAACCTAAAACCCTGAACCTTAGTATACACCCAGTTATAAGGACTTACTAAGTTCCCTGAACCTTCAAGACGAAGGAATTACAGCCCCTCAATGCTAGGTCCAAAAGTTCCTCACAATCTCACGCCAGAGAACTTAAGGGGCTTAGGGTTTAGGTGTTTAGGGGTGAAAGGTGTTAGGGTTTAGGGTTCAGGTTTCCTGAGGGTCCAAATATGGACCAGGTTTAGGGTTTAAGGGGTTCAAGGTGACTCGGGTAAGCTTACCTGGACGTCAACAGCAAGCAAATCTATGGCCGAAAAGTCATACAAAGAGCGAAGCCGTACTTATTCTGCATACTTTCGGGGTTCAGGTACTTGCAGCGCAGGTCTCCTGATCCAGATCATGCTTTAGAAGCTGCCCCCACCCAGTAACAGTTGGATAAAGCATAGCCTTTAAAGTTGTCCCCTACATAGGCTGTTACCTACACTATGCAGATTTCATGAACTTTGAGAGTAATATGAGATAGGGTTTTAATGATGGGTTTGGGCGAGTGCATTCACGGCTTGTGAGGAATGCTGTGGTGAGCCTGTACGTGGGGTGTCCCATTGGGGACACCATGTAAAGAAGTCATGCATCATATACCGCAAAGGCAGATGGCTGTAGGTCTGTTCTACACTGGAGGATGAAGCCCGAGCTCGCCTATAAACCTTCACTCTCCAAAAGCCTAAACCGCAAGGATTTAGGCTTGAGGGCTTAGAAACTTGAATTCCCAAGATAAGTCAGCTGGGCTGTTTGCCTAACGCTGGTAGCGGGAGACCACGGCTCAAGAAGCTCTATGCGTGTTGTGCCCCTAGTCCTCAGAAGCTAGCTCAGAGGGTCCACGTTACAAGTGCTAGGGCCGCTTATTCCCTATAACCCTAAACCCTAAATAATAGTAGTTTCCATTTTTTCATCATCCATATATAACCCTATATTATACCCTTGCATCGCCTTATTCCCTACTGACTAGGGAATCGGGACCCATACTTCCTTTTTCAGCATGTCAGTGGGGGTTTAATTCCACACTACTTGTACATGTGGACCCTCTGGGTACCTCAACCCAAGACCTGCCCTAAGCCCTAAAACCCTGAACCTTAAACCCTAAACCCTAAGACCGGCAGGTGAACTCTACAGTAGTGTCTCTGCCGGCTTCGGGCGCTTCGATTGCGTGGGGGCTCCTGGCGCCGATACTAGAATTTTTAGGGTTTAGGGCCTATAGGGTTTATAGGGTTTAGGGTCTATAACAGCACGATAGGGCTTAGAGGGTTTTGGGGCTTAAGGTTTAGGCCTCAGGGTTTGGAGGTAGGGTTTGGGGTCTAAGATTCAGGGTCCAGGGGATGCCAAGTAGCTCAAACCCTTTAAGAATCCCGGAACTCCGCGATAAATCCTGCTTTCAAGGAGTCCTTGATGAAGGGTCTGTCCTTTTTGCCCCGCCCCCTCCCCCCGCCCTAAACCCTAAACCTCTAGGGTTTCTACTGGGACTTTGCTAAGGGAAACAACCAGGACGCGCAACTCCCAGTTCTGATATGGTAGAAGGAGTTCGCACCCGAACCCTTAACCCTAAAACCTAAACCCTAAGCCCGAAACCCTGAACCCTAATTGAACCCTAAAAGAGAAGATGCAGAAGTTTGTAGGGTCCCCAGGGTTGATCAAACCCTGATCCCTATAAACACCAAACAAACCTGAAACCCTTAGGGTTTAGGGTTTAGGGAAACCCTAAACCCTAGACCCCAAGTCTTAAGCCCTAAACTCTACACCCCAAAGCTTAAACCCTAAACCCCAGACCTAAAGCTTAAACTACCCTGAACCTAATCAATGGACCCCAAGGCTTGAACCCTCACTGTGCAAAAGGCAGACTATCGGCCTTAGGCAGTTGAAGACTTTTTGGTTTTGGTTTGGTTGTAGGGCTGCCATCTAGTGACCAGCCTGTGGATTTAGGCTTCAGGGTTTGTGTTTTGGGGTATAGGGTTCAGGCTTTAGGGTTTAGGGTTTCGTTAATAAGAGCATGTCAGATCTCATGTCGGCTGAACTCCGGCACACAAGAACGAGCACAGCGACCTGAAGATGCGCGCCTCGGTTTTCAAGACTTGGGCTTCTCAAAACGGCCGAGCACTTTTCAAACATGCAACAAAACCTTTGGATCATGCAAGTACATGTGCCCTGCAGCACATGCATATGGTCGCGGTCGGCGGTCGCCCACCTCCCTCTCCGATAGTCCAAATCTTCCCCCCAGACCAGCCTCCAGCCTCTCCGGTTGCACCGTGCTTGCCTTGTCGTGACCCGTCCTGCTCTTGTGATGATCTTTGCAGCGGCAGCCTTTGCGTTTCCTTCACACTTATTTAGTTGTGCCAGCCTAACATCTCTCGAGACCAGCACGTACACACATACAAACATACGGACAGACAGACAGACAGACAGACAGACAGACAGGCATACAGACAAATGGACATACAGACATGCGGACATGCAGACTGTCAGCCCTACAGACATCCAGACATGCATCTATACGCATGTGTGTACATGTATACGTGCATAAAAAATACATGCATACATACATGCCACGCATACCACATTTACCATGCACACTGCATATGCCACAAATACTCATACCATGTACACAGACATGCCGATGTACATACATACATACATGCATGCATGCATGCGTACATACATACATGCATGCCACACATGCCTACGGATATGCGAGCCACACAGACCCCACATACCATGCATATCATACCTACCATTTGTACATGCCATAAGTACCATATATATTATACCATGCATTCCATACATACTGTGGTAACCATAGACATCTTAGATGCCATAGATAGCTACGTGCATACGACGTACAAACATACAGGCAAACAAACAAATAAGCACACATGCATGGCTTAATGACATACATACAGACATACGTGCATGCATGTATGCATACGTACATACATACATACATAGATACATATAGGTACATGGACAGATGGCTAGACAGGTAGATGCTTTCATGCGCACCTTGACACATACATAGGTACATGCATAGAGAGACAGATATAATAGACACGCAGATACAAAGATCCATGCATACATCCATACGTCCATACGTACATGCATAAATACATACCTACATACATACATACACACATACATACTATGCAAAAGTACAGGCACACACGCATATACATAGTGATGCTTACTCGATACTCAGATACATTCATACACACCTACGTACATAAACATATATATACGTAAATACTCACATGGATACACGGATACCTACATAGATGCATAGGTCCACATACGAACATAGGTACATAAAAATATACATAGTTACGTACAGACACATACATGTGCAGATGAAGAAGCACATGCACGCATACATGCATAAACCATACATCCATGTAGCCACACATCTGTACCCATACTTACATACGTACGTTCATGCGCGCATACGGACATACATGCATTTACATACATATGCACACACAAGCGTACAACGCGCGTACACACATACGCAGATACATACGTTCATACGTACATGAAAGCATGCATGCATACATACAATTGACCATACATACATACATACATACACACACATACATACATACATACATACACACACCATATAAACGTTGACGTACATATATGCATTCATGCATGCATGCATGCATACACACATACATGCATGCATACACACATACGTACACGCACGCGTGAATACATACATACATACATTTATTCATACACTCATACATTCATACATTCATACATTGATACGTTCATACATACATGCCTACGTACGTACGTACGCCCATATGTACATAGGTACATACCTCCTCCATACGTACACATTTACATACATTCTTACGTACATACCCATATGTACATGGCGTACATACCCTTATGTACATACGTTCATACGTACATATGTGCATAGATAATTAGACAGGTAGGTAGATAGGCAGGTGGGTATATAGATTCATATCCGTCCTTCAGGCTTGAGGTGGCGCACACCTAAATGGGCCCGGTGTCGCAGGGCACTTACAATGGAGGACAATCTTTTTGGCAGTGCTCTTCATCATATTTTGGTTCCCAAGGGCAAGGGCCACGTCCTGCCAGGATCACATGGTCCGCACGGACATTTGTACCGGCTTGTTCTTGAAAGCTGCTGAGGCGCAGGCAGGTGGCTGTTTTACCCATGCAATTTTGTGAGCCATTCAGGCGTAGCAGGCGGACGCAAAGTTGCTGTGCTGATGTTAGCGTAACAAGTGCCCAGCACAATCTCCTGTCCAGGATGCAAAGCTGCCCCTGTCAGAAACCTCTACACTTCCGCCTATGCCGGACCGGGGCACATTTTTCATGAGCAGTGTGGGACTGGAACTTTTGCTCACCACTGCACTCCCCCGATACTTGTACGTGTTATCTGGCTCTTTCGTACTTTGCATATTTGATGGTAATGTCCATGTATAGACGTGCAATGTTTACGAAGGAAGTGCCAAAAGAACATGTTGAATGGGGCGACAGCCAACATCGTGGAATCCCAATGAGTGCACCTGCTGTTTTCTTTCTGTTTGTGAGACTGCTTCAGGTTTCGGATTTGGGGCTTAGGTGCTTATGATGGGTTAACAATAGTAAGCAGTACGAGTCTTCGTACATTTATTCGTCATCGTCGTCGTCGCCGTCGTAGTAGTGGCAGGAGTAGTAGCAGCAGCAGCAGCAGCAGCAGCAGCAGCAGCAGTAGTAGTAGTCCCCCCCCCTCCTACCAACTATGTCGGTTGATATTTCCACTACCAGAGCTTTGGGGGGAGGGGGGAGGGGGGGGGGAGGGGGCGGATAACTGCGTATAAACCGACCTCAACCAG
>CAJNIZ010047329.1:14467-25721 GCA_905231905.1 Symbiodinium pilosum | reverse complement strand
GAGAACTAACCAGCACCCTGCGTGGAAAGCACTTCGTTGTCATGTTGCTTACTGTTTTCTAATGCCGCCTCCCCCATATTTATATTGGCAATTTAAGCAAACATAGTTGGTAGGGGGGGGGGGCGGCTAGTAGTAGTAGGAGTAGTAGTAGTAGTAGTAGTGCTGGTAGTGGTAGTGACTATAGTAGAGAGGGAAAATTCAACGGCGGTTACTATCACCTGAGCTGTTTGGAATATCATCACCCCCAGTCAGATGCAGGCATCATTGCTACCAATGCGATTCATGTTGGTTGTTAATGTTTTTACCGTGACAGTAGCAGCAACAGCAACAACAACAACAACTATTACTACTATTACTACTACTACTACTGCTACTACTACGACGACGACGATGACGACGACGACGACGATTACTACTACTACTACTACTACTACTACTTCTACTACTACTACTACTACTAGTAGGCTACTACTAGATACATTTTGCGTAATTGCCGATTCGTTTTTCTAGACATTGTTGTCTATCTTTTTAGATGTTAGAGGCAACTTTGGTATTTACAGCACTCTTGCGTTTCCTCCTCGTCTGTTTTGCACGTTTACAGCCTGTCCGACGGCCGAATTTTCATGTCTTTGGGTGCTTCTGTTTCTTTGAAAGCTCTTTTGTACCGGTATTTACCCGGTATTTACAGCATTTCCTTCTCCGCGACGCTTTTCTTAAAATGCTCTATTTTCACATCTGCAGCTTTTCTCCTTACGTAGCCAAGAGGACAAGATCCCTGGCGTTTACAGTGTTTCTGGCGCTTTCCCAGTTTCGTTGACTTTCCGCAAAAAATGCCCTATTGAGTTTTTTCGGGTTGTTTGGGTTTGGGGAAGCTATCGTTTTTGAACCTGTTTCATTAGTCCAAGGTACGCCCCAGTAGTCCAGGGTACGCCCCATTAGTCCAAGGGGTTGAGGAGTTCCGATTTGCTTTATAGTCGCCCCAGTAGTCCAAAGTAAGTTATTGTGAAGATCGGGGACATCAGGTCTTAAGTGCGCAAGCATGAAACGCTGGTTTTTATAGTCATTTTGCGCGTTTGTGATTTGTATAATGATTTGGGGAACCATTACGGCTTGGGTGCCATAACTTCAGGTTTTTTATAGATGGGATCTTTTGCAGCGTTTTTTTTGTTCATAGGAAAGAAAAGTGTGAACAAGAACATTGGGAGTCATGATTGGTTATGAGTATGGCCCATCATAGCAAGCAGAATTACAAGCACAAGAGTCTTATATCAATAAACGTATAGAATCAATCACAACATCATCAAGAAGAACAACATCAGGAGTACTGATGATTATGAGTTTCGAGTATGGCAAATCAAGTTCTGAAGCGTAGTGCTCCCTGCAGATGCCTATCCCCGCATCATAATATCCATAATATCAAGGACAACAGACTTGAACCTATAAACTTCCAAAACCAATGACAACTACGGGAGCAATAACAACATTGGGAATCATGAGTGCTCATGAGTATGGCACATCAAGCTCCCAAGTTTCCTAAGTTGAAGAAGTATCCTCGAGTGGATATTCCTCACGTCCGCCCATGCATTATGGGGCATGTAGGCGTAGGACATAGGATTAACATCCCCTGCGGGCATGTAGCGTCGTTGCCACTGACCCACAGACGCATGCCATGTCTGATCACTTCTTAATATCATGCTACAACAGTAGCATACAAGGTTGTGCCATTCACAGTCATGCCTTTCTCAAACGAAACGATAAGTCCTTTGGAGAGAGCTTCCAAAACATCACTCGAGACTTGAGGCTCCTTCTTTACCAGCCGCGTTGGCAGGACAGAAACCAAGTGCCCAGACAGGCATGTGTGCCCAGCACATGTAGGCCGCTGCAGTTTTGCAATTCTAGGAAACCATTCTCCGACAAGACAAAGTCCGTGTTTTCTGGAACTGGCCAATGCTCAGGCAGTGTGCAAATTGGACCAGTGCTCGATGTGGGTGCGCATGAGGAGCAAGAACCAAACACGCCAAGTTTCAGGTACTTTGTTTTGCTAGTGTCATTTCCCCAAACAGCTTGCCTGTTGACAGCCGATAGTGGCTGCTTCTTGGGCCCAGCGCCTTCATCTCCTTGTGTAGCCAGAGGTCCGGCTGACTCGGTAACGTTTGCCAGGACGGAGCACCCCAGACAAAATACTGTTTGGAAAGGATCGCTAGAGCTTGCCCAAGTTGTGGGAGGTCTTCAGGTGAGGTATCCGCCGTTCACCCAACTGTTCATCCAGCTAATTGGCATACTTGACGACAACCCAAACACCTTGAACAGCCGATGGGCGCTCTTCTCGGCACCACTCTCTGAACTCCAAGGCGCTTTCGCCACAGCTGCATAAACGTAGGAGTCAGCTCCGACAGCAGCGCTTGCGTGCACAAGAGCTGTGCATGCTGCCTTGGGCTCAGCAGGAAAGCATTTCACACTGTCGTGTACAGGTGGGTTAATATTTTTTCGAGCAGGCTAATCCAAGGTTTTCGGACATAGTCTGAAAGGATAACGTCTGCGTGTGCCCTTAATAAAAAGTTGCAGGCAGATAACTTGGATTTTCTTGAGTTGCAGCTTTGCGATTACAACTTCATGTGCCTAGACATGCGCCGTACACGTTTGAAGGAGGTGCACACCTCGTTGAGTGCAGTTGAAAGGTGAAAGCGCACTCATACATGGTAGGTGGCGCACGAGCAGGCGTGCCGGAATGGTAGCAGGGTCAATTGTGAACTGTGACTTGTCGTCTGCGTCGCTCTCGCTCGAAGCCTGTGCGCGTTGTGCACTGAAAGCAGTGCCCTCGCCTAACATCGCCGCGTATTGCAGCACTGTTGCTCGAGGCATATGCGCGCGTTGTGCTGGACATCATGCTCTCACCTAGGCGCTAGGCTTCTAGGTACTTTTCCTGCGTCCCCGTGGTTTTGTCGAAGCCTGTGCAGAGTTGGCGCATGTGTCCGGAGTTGGAGATTGTGTACGTGTGCTGTTCCAACTGTAAGATGCGACAGGGAGACTGGCTCTTCGGCCCCGTTTTGTGTCAGCCGTCCGGGATCATCGAAGCTGGGGATTTACACGCCAAAGCAAACCAAAGCAATCGCTGTTGTGGCCGTGCGTTCGACGTGCTTTCAGATAGAAGCAAGCTGCGCTGTGCCGGCGGATGGCTGATCCCCAGGGCAGCGAGAGGATGCAATCAGTTTCAGACGGTTCGGAGTTCTTGCGCTGTCCAGCGCGAGTGTGCCGACGCAACCAACGCAGCAGCTGCCAGACTCCCCGTGAAGCAAGTTGTCGTCAGATGCTGCAGGGTCAGGTTGCACTCAAGATGGAAGGGCTCCTGTTCGACCTCCTTCAGTGTATTCCACATCATTTGCCGACGGTCATGTGCTGAAAGCAACAATTTGCCCATGAACATGACGTTTGCCTCATTTATCGTTAAAGTCTTCTTGTGGTTACTGCTCCAGCTAGTCGTTCATTGTACAATAATTCGTCTGAAAAGATTTTTTCCGCGGCGCATGACTGCAGTCTTGTTCGCAAGGTAGGCTAGCCTGCCACAGCGTTGAACGCTCAGGCCCAGCAGTGTAACATATTGAACGGCCTTGTGGCGCTATGCCAATTCGTTTCTTGTCTTGCGCAAGGCCAATAGTTTGGCTGGCCAGGCCCTGCGCAAACGTGCGCAGCTTCCAAGCGGCCAGTAGGGAGTGAGCAGAGCGCCCGAAGCCCAGGCCCCGGAACCGTCGTCCAGGCGAGGGAGACGCGCTACACAGGCTCTTCGTCGATGCGTGCCTTGTTGCCTGGTCTTTCTTGGCATAGAAGACGCAGAGCAACATGAACATCTTATTGAGATGTGACAAGGACCACGACAACAACACTAATGGCAATGATTACAATAATAGCGGTAAACATAGTTATGGCGGTGATAGTAAGGCTTCTTTGAGCAGCGGAATATCAGCAATGGAAATCTGCGGGGGCTGAGGCATGCAAAGGGTGCACGGGCAGGAACATTTCAGGCAGCCGCAGGGAGCAATGACATTTAGTGTTGCGTCCAGTGACATTGAGAAGAACACCGACCAAAACAGCAATCGAGGTGCCGACCACCCTGACCGGGACACAAAGACGAAAGAAACAATTGCTTTCGAACCTGAAACTGCGCACACACATTTTTTGTTATTGCTATTGCTGGTATCATGGACGAACTTGTGGAAATTTCAACAGGCATGAGTGCGGCGTTGAGAATACTACGAAGAATCAAATTCCGATGGTCACCCTGTTTGACTTTACCCAAAACACAGAGACCTGAAGCCCATGGCAAAGTTAGCGCGTCATCACTGCCACGAGCATAGACCGTTCCCCTGCCAAGCCTTGCTCCAGCCGCCGCGCAACCCCAACGGCCTTCAACCTCCCAAGTACTCTCAACCATCCCCGTCAGCGCCATGTGTGTACGTGCTGGTCTCAAGAGATGTTAGGCTGGCGCAACTAAATACATGTGGATGAAACGCAAGGGCTGCCCCTGCAAAGATCATCACAAGAGCAGGACGGGTCCCGACATGGCAAACACGGTGCAACCGGAGAGGCTGGAGGCTGGTCCGGGAAAAAGATTTGGGACCGTACTCCCGAGGTGGGCGACCGCCGACCGGGACCAATGCGTGTGCTGCAGGGGCACATGTGCTTGCATGATCCAAAGGTTTTGCTACATGTTTGAAAAGTGCTCAGCCGTTTTGAGAAGCCCAAGTCTTGAAAACGAGGCGTGCATCTTCAGGTCGCTGTGCTCGTTCTTGTGTGCCTGAGTTCAACCAACATGAGATCTCAGGAATAAAGCATGCTTGCATTTAGGTTGTTAGGTATTCGCATGTCATACTCAGAGTCTCTCTTGACTCAGTAAGTTTACTTGGTATTTGAGGTTTATGGGCTCATCAAAAGTGTCTGGGGCCAGGGAGTGGATTCGCACAGTCAAGAAAAAGGGCCTCCATGTACCAAGACAAGTCCGCCTGCAACAGCTCCTGATGACAACTTCACATCTTCATTGAATCATTGTCTTGCCCGCTTACGATTGCAAGCGGGTGCCTTTCTGCCGGCCCAGTCTGCGGAAAACACTACGGAGTTCCAGAGGCTTTGAAAGCACTTCTCCGAGAGAAGGGCGGCGTGGCCAACAGGATACCGTGCTTGCAGTCACAGATTACGCTCCTGGCCAAAAAGTCGTTACGTGCTGGGGCGTTGTTGTTTCGCAATCTGAGGTTGGCTGAAAGGGCAACCGAAAGGGAAGCAGACAAAGCCAAAGTGCACAAGATGTAAGGATTTGGCCGTGTTTGTTCAGCCCGTAGCCCGTCTAGGTCTAGGTTGAACATGCTCACTGAGCTGTCAACCTCTAACCCTTACCCCTATGTAACGTACTCGTGAGTAAGGGGGAGTGGGGGAAGGAACTTTTGTACTAGGTACTAGTATAAGGCTTTGCGTGAGGTATATTATTGTCAGGATTATTCTCACACTCCCCCTAGAGCATCGGCAAGTAAACCTTTTTGGGCATTCAGGCTTGATCTTTGGGATGCAATTAGTACAGGAGTTGTTGGAAGAGGGCTCCCACATTGGCGGTGGCCGTACGGATATGAACTATAGTTTAAATGTAAACTCCATTAAAAAGGGGCTCTACAGGGGATTATATAGGGGATAATATTGGGGCTAATACCGGGGATACTAGGAGTTTAGACTATGCCTCATACGGAATTTCTAAAAACAGTCCTTCTGTCAACTCCTGATTATCTCCAAGTGAGGGTTTCCCAAACTTAGGGGAACATTGTTCGAGGATCGTATAGGAAGGATTATCGTATTTTGGGGTCTATATCGGGCCTTCTTGGGGAAACGCCGCTATCCTGAGCATCCCTGACATACGCGTAATTACGCATATTTTGAGATCCCCACGCACTAAGTGCGGGGCTTAGAATTCGAGGGCCTAAGATAATCCGCTTTACCGTTAGGGTCTAAGGTAATAATATTCAGTCATTCAGGAAGTTTCACTTGGAAACTTGGGATCAGGGTCTTACAGGCTTTAGGCTCGCGCTAGGATCCTAGTCATATTCTGCATGGGCATGGTTGGCTCATACCGGAGCTCCTACCCCAGCCTGGCAAAATTCCGGCAGCTTTCTCCCGCGCCTACATCCCGAAATCCTGAACATAGGGTATATATAGGGGTTATCTATAATGGGTTATATAGGGATCATATTGGGGTTATATAGGGATAATGGAAAATAAAATGGAAACTACTATTATATATTGGGGATTATATTCAGCTCTGAACCCTGAACCTGGCAACCCCGAACGCGGAAATTTCGCAGCGAAATTCAAAAAACCACAGTCTTCCTGTTCCGCGGAGGACAAGCTCCTGAAGCCAAGCGGCTCTTGCCTCAGGTCTAAACGCAAGTGTGGGGTTAACGGTGCTTAAGTGCGGGTGTCCTAGTTAGGGCATGCCCAGTATCGACTCCAACACACTCTCGTCCTGTATTCTAAGGGCTCCCAAATACTTGCCCTAAATTGTTCTGGGAACCCCTGAAGTTAACCTTTGGCCAGATTTTGCACGTGGACGCCTGATGCAAAGGGATCAATGCTCCGATTCATGATTTGTAAAGGATTTTGTCTTGGTACGCAAAGCAGAACCTCTAGCCCTTTTAACGGGTAGTTTCCAGAAATAGACGGACCCCTATATAGACCCCAATATGTAAGCATTCTTATCATGGGGACCCGCAAAAAGCACCCCATTTTAGGAAATCCCCAAGTAGGGAGATGAACCATGTTAAGGCCAGGCATGGAAGAATTGCAGCGGCTTTCTGCTAATGACAGTTTGCTCAATGCCCCCAGAGCTTCTCAGACAACCCTAAACCTTACTTTCTTCCTAAACACCTCCATGGTCATCCCCACGTCCACCCTAAACCCTAAACCCTAAATGGGTGGATGTCAAAATTATGATCCCTTTTTGGGTAATCAAAGTATTAGGTGTCGTATTACCATAGGGGTCCACAAAGGGACCAAAATTTTGACAACCACCCAAATCAAACTTCCCAATCGGGACCCTGCAATGTCCGTATTGCCCCTATGCATCCCTAGGGTCCCTTGGAGCCATAAATCCTAAACCCTAATCCCTAAACCCTAAATCAGGTTTAGGGTTTAGGGTTTAAGGTTTACGGTCTAGGGTTGCCGGACCAGGCTTTCAGATACAGGCCCAGAGGCACAGTTTGGGGTTTGGTTCACTGCAAACTTTGGGTCTAGAGGCCCCCCAGCGAGCCCAATATGCGTATTTGTCAAGTAAACAATATATTTTACATCATGTTAGGGGTCCCAATGCCATGTAGTCTATATTTCCTAATTCGGGTGTATGTGGCTCTCTGGGTCCAGAGTTGAGGATGTTAACGTCAAGGTTTCGGAGTTTCAGCCCTAAATCCCACGCTGCATAGTCCCCCTCAAGAAAAATCTGGGGTATATGGGGATCTTACTATGATATACCCGAAGCCAAGTTCTATCTACTAAAGGGGACTATAAGTATGTCATTAAGTCCTAAAGCCTCAACCCTAAACCCTAAACAAACTGTCCAGGTGTGGAACTCATGAACCTGCCCAAGACTGCCAACATAGAGGCGAGACCTTCCTTGTATGATGACCTAATATAGTGGCGAAAGTTTAAAGTCTTCTTAAGAGGGGCTTCTATGTGGGATTATAAAGGGTTTAGGGATCTAGGGTTTAGGGATTAAGGCTTTAGGAATTTAGGGCTTAAGGTTTAGGGATTAGTGAATCAGGGTTTAGGGGCTAAACTCCTTACAGTTGGTTATATAGGGGAGTAGTTAGGGGAGTATTCTAGGGGTTATTAAGGGGTAACTAGGAGGTTAGACTCATAAACTCGTACAGGGACTTAGGGTTTAAGGTTTTATCAATCCCGTCCCCCTAGTAATTAGCAAACCTCCCCACCTCCCTAATGATAGATATTTTCCCCATCATACAATGGGTTTGGGGGTGTTGCGGCGAGGGGATTACGGGCTCTTGGTGAGTTTCTACAGGGTTTCTTATGAATTTAGGTGAGTGAATATGGGGTGTGAATTTCAGGGAAGCCATATAAAACTACAACCTTACCATATATACTATATACGTATATATACACACATATGTTCAGCTGTTCCGTTGCGGCTGGTACTAGAAATCCTGCATGACCTCAATATATCTACTAGACTAGCATAACTCCCGGGGTATAACAGACTCAGGGATCCCCCCCCCAAAGGCAGTATAGGAGTGGGTCGGAGGGAGAACCCTGAACCTCATTTCAAGGCATTCGCAACTCCGGTGTGTGTGTGTGTGTTTTTTGTTTCTTTTGCTTTTTGGTTCGTTTCAAGGGGCGTTGAGGTGTGTCGTTCGAGGGCCGGGATGCAGGGATACAACGAACAACCATTGGTCATATTGGCTCTACCTAAATTGCCCGGCCCATGTTGCGGCCCACGGGATAATCCTCTCCCCTAGAAGCCCAGAAGCCCCCTGTTCCCCTGAGAAGAAATACCCGTCCCCAACATGTACCATTATATTAAATCGGGTGTATATTTCCAAATTGCAGGCCGGGGGGGTGTGAGGGTGGGGAGGTTCATTCTTAGGCGGATGGGGTTCTTGTGAGTCTAGAGGAGGTGCTCCAGGGCCAATGGAGCGAAAGACAACTGTATATTGGTTGTTGCAAAGGTCAACAGCAGGTACGTACTTCACATGGGCGAAAGGATCTGAGTGCCTGACAGCCATGTAGTACAGCCGTATGTTTTTGCTTGAAAGCCCGCCCTGCAAGTGCTACAACATCAGCTCAAAAGAACTAACAAGTGATACCTCGACCTGTAGGCCTCAAACTATAAACCCTAAACTCTGAGCGCTAAAGCCTATGAACCTGGCAAACCCGAGGCCAAACCCAAAACCTCCTCCCGGCTGTGGACTTACTCTGAGATTAAGGATGCAAGTTTCTTCTGTGAAGCATCCTGAGTCGCAAGAGCCCCCGCACCAAACAGATTTGGCCACACCCCCCAGAGGGCCTTCGGGTTTGGGCTTCATCCTGTCCTAATTACCTCGCCCGTAAGTGCAGTGGCACGGGAGCTTGCTGCGCTAGACCACACAAGAGGCCGCACAGATCAGTACCTTCCTATGCCCGGCAAGACCCAGGAAGAATGACAGGTAGCATAAACATTATTTTTCAGAACTGCAGCTTTTCTGGCCAGTGCCGGGCATTGTTGGGGGTGCATGAAGAAGGAGGCCTCATCTTATGTTGGTTCCGATGCTTAGCCAGCGTTTTCGACGTTACCCAGAGTTCTTCTTGATTCTTGAGTATTGGGGGTCGGGAGGGTTGTTAGGTGTCAGGATGGGCATTTCCTCTGTTGATCAGCTGCGTTACAGGGAGTCTTGCCCCTTGGAAGGCTTGCGAAATCCTCTGGAGGTTAGTTTGTAAAGTCCAGTGATTTGTTTGTCTCGAGCTTTGTGTTGGAAACAGCCCCGACCCGGTTGGAGTTGTGCAATAACCCCCCTGTCAAGCCTCCACAGTTTTGGCAATACGGATGAGAGTCGACAGAACGAAAAGAAAAGGAAGAAGAAAGTACAATGACCGGCCAGAACCGCATGAACCGCTACTAATGAAAAGAAGAAGACAATCCCAATTCGTTATGAAGACAAACAGACTGGTTTTCACACAGCCTAAGCTGCAGTGTGCCCAGAAATGTGATTTAAGTGTTGTCTTTCTACGCCCTCGGTAAGACCACAGCATTTTTCCCACAACATGTAACCAAGCTTCATTGTACAGTTCAATGGGTCGTGTTTGGCTAATTCGTCACAGTACTGTTACATGAAGATCCAAAACCAATTCGAACTGCCACCGCGCACGAAACGGCTTGAAATTCCCGGCCCGTCTTCGGAACGTGGCACAGGCCCCTCAAGCCTAAACCATATGTTATGGAAGCTAGGATACAGCCCAAAGTGCTATGGACAACTGGGATCGTCAGCTGTCTACCTTTCTTGCTAGTTTCTCAAAAACATGGTCCCTATCATGTACCTCCAAGTAGTATACGCCCTCATATCCGGTGCCCGTGTTGCCAGGTGAGCGTGCATCGGAGGCTTATTCCGGGGGCGGAGCCGCAAGATCCCCTGGATTTGAGGTTTGGGTGTGTATGCGGAGGCTCTTTTGATTGAGTAAGTCTACTTGGCAGTACGGGTTCTGGGGCTTGTGATAGCGGTAAGTAAGGATAAACCTAGATTTACTGAGTTAAAAAAAGTCTCCCAGTAGGGTTGAGAGTGTTGCGGATTCAACGCTTCGGGGTTGAGGCTCCGGGCCTTGGGTTTAGGGTCAGAGTTTTGAAGTTCCGGTTTGGGGTTCAGAGTTTTTGTTTGGGGGCCAAGAGTTTCGGTGTGAAGGATTTGCGGTAGCTTGAGTCTGAGCGTTTAACGTGCAGATTTAAAAATGTCTACAGCTCAGGTCCAGGCCCCATTTCCTCTCACATGAATCCCTTAATCAAGTCCTATTGAATTGCGCTTCTTACAGAGCTACTGGGCCTCTGTAGCCCTACACGCAAAACCACACACCTAAGCCCTAAACCCTTAGCCTTAACCCCAAAACCCCAAGCCCCATGTGACTGGTGCAGTGGACATTGGGCACTCTCCTTGGGCCATGCAGTAATGCATTTCCGCAGGATTGGCTGCAAATGGCCGACAAAACAAGCACATCACAAAGCTAAGCTGTACACTTCTAAGGCCAGCCAAGCAGCAACCTCTGTACCGGGGCTACATCTCCTTGGCGCAGGCATCCGGCCTTCCGCGATGATGTAGTGTAGAGGGTTTAGGGTTCAAGGGTTAAGGGTTTAGGGTTTATGGAAGACGTACCAAAGCTATTCCGTTCTGGCCTTGTACATAAATCCGAGTCTAAGTATTTAGGGTTTTATGTTAGGATCTACGTTGCAGGGCTTGGGGTTTAGGCTTTATGAAGATTTTCCAAGCTAAAGTTTAGGATTTAGTGTTCGGGGACTGGGGGCTATGTGTTACGGATTCGAAACTTAGGGCTGCTCCGGGGTTCAGGGTTTCGGGCGTAGGGGGTTGTTTGTGAAGATTTCTGGTTCAACTTGAGGGTTGGGTGCAAGGGTTTGGTCGTTTCCGAAATTCAGGTGCTCTTACTGGTACTCTATGTATCGTTCGGGATATTGTCGAATTTATCTTTCTAGTTTCTTTTCCTAGCATTATCGAAGCCTCACACGCCCTAC
>CAJNIZ010047329.1:0-14456 GCA_905231905.1 Symbiodinium pilosum | reverse complement strand
ATAAGATAGAGGGAATGTTTAGTATTGGCGGTATGAATATCGAGGGGACATGATTTCCTGCGTTGCAGTGCATCATGTGGGGTAGATGCTTGGGCTGAAACATGATCACCGGATGACCGTGGATGCGGGGGTCTGTTTTCAATGTCCTCGTGCAAGGGAGACAGTTGGGAATAACATTCTTCAAAAGGATATTTAAACCCAAAGCCCTAATCTCCTGAACCGTGCAGGTTTTGCTGGTTGTATCTGCGCACCTGAGCGTTTTCTGGGTTTTGTGGCTTGAGTTGTGGGTATGTTTGTGGACTGGTCCCTGAGCTTTGTATTTTTTTTTGTGACGTTGTCTTTGGTTCCATGAAATTACATATCGTGCCAGGAGGGCTCAGGGGTTCAAGGTTTGCGTTTTAGAGCAGTTTTTCCTGTGGTGGCACTTCTTGCCCTGGACTTCCTGGGGCCCGAGGCCTTTGACAGTAGCATGGACTGACGATACGGGCCTAACACCTGAAAGCTAATCAAAGGCTCAATGAACAATGGGAACGGGCACATGTTCCGGGAACCCCTCATTTGAAACCCTGCATGAAGTCAAACCTGATGCAGACTTTGTTTATAGGGGCCTCCAAAATAACTTTCAATTTTTGGTTACCATAATCCCAATAACAACCAAAAACTTTAATTTTTAGTTGGGTTCTGAGGCCATTATAGTTGTGATTTGGAACACGTCCTCTTTTGAGGGACATCTTGGGAAGGTGCTGTTTAATGTAGACACACGATTAACAACCCCCTCCCCTTGCTAGTGAGTGGCCCATTCCTACCATAATTCGGGTATATAGGGATAATGGAAAACAAAATGGAAACTACTATATATAGTACATTGGGGTTATATATGTGAGTATACTAGGGATCCTCATACTAAGCCCTTAAACGGAGGAGGTGTATTGATTAGGTGTCTACTCCAGTATGGTCCCCGACGTTTGCAAATTTGGGCTTCGGAAATCCTGTCTGTTGAAGCCTTTATTCCGCAGGTTCCTGACCCGACTTCTGTAGTCTCCTTAGGAACTGTCTTCAACTTCTATGGGTTATAGTAGAACCCTAAGGAATTATTGAGAAATATTATTTTCATTAAAGGTCTAAGGAGACTACAGACTTCATGTCTCGAACTGACCTAGCAAGCCTGTAGCACATCATTTTGTCTTTCATCAATTTCGTGCTGTTTTGGGCAAAGTTTTGGGTAACTAGGCTTCTCAGGTAGTCCTTGAACCCTAAAATCTAAACCCTGAATCTCGAATCGCACATATATATATGTATATATACATATGCACACACACACATATAAGCCTAGTTCAAACCCCAAACCCTAAACCTTGACCTAACACCCTGAGAATCCTGCCTACATTCGGCCTAAATGCTCTCCCATCTTGCAGGTGAAGGCGATGGGTGTGCCTGTGAGCCTCCCAGGCCGGCTTAGGGTTTAGGTTAGAGGTTTCGATAGAGGTGATATGATAGGGTTTAGGGTTTAGAGTTTAGGGTTTAGGGGATGAATTAGTTTAGAGGTTACGATAGGGGTTAGATGAACTGTAGTCAAAACTCCTGAAAGGCTGGTTATACAGGGGAGTATATAGCGGACCATTATAAGGCGTATTAAGGGGGATACTAGGAGTTTAGACTATAGCTCACATCGGATAATGGACAAATGGAAGCTACCATCTGCGGTTTAGGGTTTCAGGTTTGAATACGACTCTTTCCAGAAGTACCCCCCCAGATCTAGGAATCCTTTTAGACCTTCTTTGGGCTTATAGGGTTTAGGGTTCAGGGTCCTTAAACCCTGTGAGGGGCACCCTCTTTAATTAGGGGATGGTGTCATAATCCCTTGTGAGGGTTTGGGCGCGTTTCGGTCTTTCCCCAGGAGCCTAGTTGCCTACATAGTAGGCTGCTCTTGCGTGGCCTCTAAGTAGAATTATAAGCTACAACCCAGGAACCCACTATGAAGGCAACTCGCCTTCCGCAGTTATTCTTGCCTCATGCCCGCTTTGGAGTTTTTCAAAAGCATTTCAATATGGGGGTTTCCCAAAATTAGGGGTACCTTTTTGGGGGTTCCCATAATAAGGACTATAGTATTTTGGGGTTCATATTGGGGTCCCCTGTTTAGGAAAACTACCATATCATCCAATAGGTGACTCCAGTCTTTGTAATCAGCATGCATCCCGGTGGTCCTTGAGAGGGGCCCTTGTTTTAGACCCAGATGCCTCAACCCCAAACACTAAGCTTTTCTGGGGACTGGTGGGGAGTAAAGGAATAATGTATAAAGAGGTTATACAGGGATTATATTCCTTTACTCCCTACATTGCCTACTAACCACCAGTACGTACAGCTTTTCTTTTGATCAACATCTTGAGGAAGGTTTCAGGGAGTCACTGGCGCGAAGCCTGCATTGTCTATAATATAAAGATTGCATCAGCTGTGGCCATTTTGACGAGCTATGGCTTTAATATCGGTGCTAGTGGGAATGAATTTGCGCACAAATATACGCCACAACCCTATACCCTAAACCCTAAATCCCAGACCCTATATGTACAAATGGGAGCCGTTGTAGAGGTAAGGCCTGAAGGTGTTCTGTCTAGGGAGCTTTTCAATTCAAAGGTCTACATTGCTAGGTTTAGGGCTACGAGTTTGCAGGAATCTACTGAGTTCAAGGTCCCAGTGAACCCATGCCCCTGTGTGCGTTGACACCAAACACGCTTGCCACGATACCTTCAGTCAACCAACCCCATGTTTGTAGAGATAACGGTTCACGGTAGGCTTAGGGGGAGCAAAGTTCCTCTTGATTCAGGTTTTTGCAGCTATTGGGCCCTGTTGCCAGCATCTTGAAACTCCTAGGCTTGAATCCCCACAGTGGAGATCATCTTACTAGTCAGCGGAGACAAACATCCCTATGGAAGCCCTCACATAACCCGCCAATGATATAGTAGTTTCCAGTTTCTTGTCCAGTACTCTGTTGCCCATTAACAGCTGGCAACTATCAGGTGATGGAAACACTGGCGCTAACTTCGAAGTCGCCTCTGCTCTTCGGCTTTATTTTCCTTGGGAGTTAGAAGTCAGTGCCTGGGTTTAGGTTCCAAGTGTCAGGGTTTATTGTTTTTAGGGTTTAGCAACGATGGCTGTAAGGATTGAAGGTTTTGGGGTATTTACCGACTAGGAGCTACGGGTTCAGAGTCTTTCGCATGACCACCACTGAGCCCGCCCACCCTCACTCACTTCTACAAGGGCACCTTGAGCCAGGCACCAAGAACCCGACCCGTAAAGGCTGGACCCTAAACCCTAAACCGCGGTTTAGGGTTTAGGGTTTAAACTGGTGCCCCCAAGCCCTAGTTAAAACGATGTATGCTTGTAGCTTTATTTCAAACCCCTCCAAGCACCAAATCCGAGACTTTGAAGCGTGTGACATATGGATATACAGGGCTCTTGTAGAACATGTTTGTTCCATTTTTATGGCTACCTGGGCCCAATATCAATGTAAACAGATCTTTTTTTTAATAGTATTTCAACAAGAACCCAGTATGTCCCGTAGACGGGGCCTAAAGCCTAAACTTGCCGGCGCTCCATATGGATCTGGGGTTTAAAGGCTTAGAGATACGTTTTACCCTAAGGCTCCTAGGACTATTTGTGGCTTTCTGGGGCAAGGTTTGGGCTTTGGGGGCTAAGGTATGGGATCCCATTATGAGGCATGAGGGTCTAGGAGCTTTAGGGTAATCCTTATTATGGGGACTGCCCTCAAAAGAGACCCCTCATTTCCTGAAAGCCACCCACAATGGGGGTCCAATACTATGATACCCTAGAGGGCGACTTAGTAGGGCCATGGGAAGGGGAGTTCTGAGTTTCGGATCCTCCTTTAGGATCCCTTGAAGCAATCATGTGGCTATTCTGGCAGTGGTTGTGTAGTAGGGGGTTTTAGGGTTTAGGGCAGCAGGTGTGTAGTAGATATCCTGATATTGAGGGCCGATACTAGGGACCATCCTCTTGACTCCCACACTGTTACATATTGGGGTCACCAGAGAGCAGTTTCGCTTTTCTTTAGATGAATATTCAGCGTTTCGCGGAGATCCCCCAGCCCGCCCTGTACCTGAATCCAAACATTTCACCGGGAACCCATCCACCGTGCAAACCCTCAAAAGTCTGTTTCAGGGTTTAAGGTTTAGGGTTAAACCCCTGAAGCCTTGAACGAAGGTTTTCGAGGAATGGCTTGGGCTTCTGAATGGAGACACGCCGCTGCCCTCCTCGAGTTCTCTTCTCAGCCGGGGCATTGCTGAAAGGTTTACAGGGTATACCTGGGAACCCCAACAACCAGAAATCAAACAGGTGTTCCCAAGCAACCGCGTTTTGCAGATTAGGGTCCTTACCTTACCTAGGAAGGGGTTGTTTTTGGAACAACAGCTTCACGTCTGGATGTTTTGGTTGCCAGGTGGGGTTGAGGGTTTAGCTCTTCCCAGAGATCCCCCTGACAATATGTTACCTGGGCTTTATTCTAGACCTCCACCATGACTGTCAACTAAGATCTCCAGCTAGGTGTAGGATTTCGGGATTCAGACCTTCAGGCACAGCACAAGGGAGGCATTCCAACCCTAAACCCGAAATGCCGTTTTCGACTCCAAGGGCGTTTTGGTTAAGGGAGGATTCCGGACAACCTCAGGCTTCTTGCAGGGTCCGTGTGCTTGGAGACAGTCGTTCGCCGGACTTCCAAACTTGGGATTTTCCCAGCGGAGCCCCCTAGAACAAGATTGTAGCATTTTAAGGGCATATCCGAGGGACACCTGTTTAGCACCTGCCCATGTCAGACGTTACACACGCTTCACAAATTCTGCTGGTTTTAGGCGATTTGGGCCTAGGATCCGGACACCAAGTTTGTGCCGCGGACATCTTGCATGATCACATCATCTACTGTCGCTCATTTGTATGTACAGTATGTATGGTAGTCCTCCAAAATAGGGGGAACCCCAATATAGATCCAACATACTATAGTCCCTAGTATCCCCAAAAACGTACCCCTAATTTTAGGAAACCGCCCTATCTCTCATGCTTGAAGGATTGGACCCCTGAGGGCTGCACGATCTTCGCCAGATCTCGAAGCCCGATCCTTCAACGAGAGCCCTAAGCTGTAAGCCGTGAACCCTAGCCCCAAACCCCCTTTTTTTGCCTGAACCCCATAAACTCCAAACCAGAAGTCTTGCATCGCGTTGCACAACCTATACGCTGGCAATTACAATGTTTGGGCGCAAGGAGATCTTCCATTCACCATATGATCCTCAACCGAGAACTTTGTGAATTTCCTCTCAAGATGGAAGCTGATAGTTTGACAAATTCTTAACGACGACCACTTTACAGCCTTAACCCTAAACCCTAAACCCTACACAGTTTGTCCGGCTGCGAGACGAGCTTTCATGCTCCCTGTACATGAGCACCGGGTCCACGCCAAAAGAAAGAGAAAGTGCATGTCGCTGTTACGATAAAACCCGAGGAGGTAATCAAGTAATGGTTTTAACTCAGGCGGATGTGAAAATTGCGCACTGTTTCAAAGACGATGACAAGCATTGATAATGGAGTTTCAGGCTTGAGTTACAAGGAGGGGCCCCCTAGTTACATAACTATACTCATAAGTCCTATAACTGCAATTTATAGAGCTTATTACTATATTTGGCCCAACTTATAACCCAAGCTATAACTAGGGGGCCCTTCCTTATAGAGCTTGGTAGGAAAAGGGGAGCACGGATTACTGTTTGCTGTTCAGGAATTCAAATTAAGTGACCACAGTATATGGGTATGTAGTAAATGAACGGCTTCCTTACTGTAGTTTATAGCTTAGATTAAGCACCCTAACAGCAACCAAGACTATCAGGATCAGTAGCGCGGTTTTTGTGACTAGGGGTAACTTTTCTGGGAGTCCCCGTGGCAAGGATTATAGTATAGTATTTTCTGTTTTATGTTGGGGGTGCCCTTATTTCCAGAGACTACCATACAGGGCTACCATAGGCTAGGGTTCTCTTCCCTCACCTAAATAATGAGGAAAGTCGGCCCCTGAGACTCGTTATGCCGCAGGTTTAGCCCCAAAGCCCTTTGGGAATTATGAGACCTCCTGCCTCAACCATCTGTCCTGTGGCCGCTAAGGGTCCAAGTACCCGATTTTGTACTTGGGATTGGGGTAATACCTAAACCCCCAAAGTAGGTAAAATAATAGCCCAAAACCATTAAACATGGCACCAAAGGCAATTATTTTACATGCTTTTGGGGTCCAGGTATTTACTGTCATGCATGTTTTGTGCTAGTATATGATGAAGTGCTTGGACCTGTGGGGTCAACTGTCTAGCCCGTAAGCTTTGCATAGGGGGCATAGGGCAAGCTCTTGACAGGACCCAAATATAAAGCCTCCTGTGACCACCGCCAAAACTGAAACCCCGACGTAGACGCCCTCAGTAGATGCGCTAAGATTCCTCTAGCCAGAGGACCCCAAGTGTTATATGTACCCCATCAAGGCCACGACACACGGTAACATCTACTCCAGCCCAAAGGGTCTATGTAGGTATATGGGATATACTTGGGCCTTAAAGTAGGTATATGGGAACCCCTTTGGGCCCTAAGTATATGCCATATACCTACATGGACCCTTTGGGCAGCAGGTCATGACCACCTCTTCGTCCACTGCCTTGAATTAGGCAAGACGAGTTCCCTGGCTCTGCAGTATCAGGATTCAAGGTGGGGGGTTGGGCTTAGGGTTTTAGGGTTCAGGGACCCAAAAACCCAAACCCATGAGGACTACAAACCCCAAAACCGAGACTCTAAACCGTAAAGCATAAATTCCTAAACTCCTTAACCCCTCAACCAAGAAGTGGGGATCATCAGACCCAAAGCTTTTTGAATGACCCGGACACCACCCCTGGGAGATCCTGGGAGTATCTGAAATTTGGTTTAGGGTTTGAGGTAGTTTAGGGTTACTTCATATGAGAGTTCCTACAAATTTCCCAATGTAATGCATGGCATTAAGCAGGGGTCTTGACTTTCTAGATCATCCCTAAACCCTAAACCCTAAAGCCTAAACCCAGGATTTCTGGGAGCCCAACACCTGTTTCAAAACAATCTGCATGGTATGCAGCTTTTACAACGCTCTGGATGTAAAATTCCGTAAGCGATATCTGAATGTGCGAGCCCGACCACCGAAAAACCTAGCCGTAAACCCCTAAACCCTAAGCCTAGAACCCAATCCAATAAACTCTGCAAAAAGCCCAACCGTAAACCCGGAAGCTTAGACCATGAGCCCTAACTACTATAGTTACAAGCCTGAAGCCGTGAAAGCCTGAGCCTGGAACCTTCAACTTTATGTCTTCAAAACCCTCGACTCTAAGCCTCAAAAGCTCAAATTCCTAAGCCTTCAGCCTCAAGCCCAAAGATTCAAGGCCTAAATCCTAAGCCTTAAATCCAGAACCCCCAAAACTGAGATGGTCGCCGTCCGAAGCTCCACATCCGTCTGCAGTATCTGCCGTGAGGGGCTTGGGCATCCAGTTGAGGGCGTAGGGCTTATGTTCAGGGCTTGTAGGGTTTAGGACTTGGCTTGGGGCCTAGGGCTTATTGTCTAGGTCTGGGTGAGGGTTCAAGTGAACCTTTTAAGCTCTCAACATTTCGCGCGGCTCAACCATCCTTGACTTGCGGAAAGTAGTGCAGGGGGCAGGCAAGGGACCTTCATTTTCAGAGATCACCATACTCGACGCAATGTAGAGAAGTCGTAGAAAGGCTCCTTCGGAGTAGTTCCGGGGTCTACATTAGGAAGAATTCGGCTGGGAAAGCAGCCCCATGCCAGGCCACTCCAGGAGCCGGAAGGCTAAACTTAGGGGGGTACCTAACTGGTTTAGGGTTATATAGGGTTATATAGGGCTATTTAGGGTTATATAGGGTTATATATGGTAATATAGGGTTATTTAGGGTTATATATGGTAATATAGGTTTATGGGCGCTACCTCCCCCCAAGGCTTTTCCGAAATTGGCACATGTAGGGTTCATCAGGGGGGAGGGCAACCTTCGGCGGAGCAGTGCAGCGGGGGTGGCTGGGAGGACCCATAATCAACCCTAAACCATTAAACCCTTAAAAAGATGGGGAGCCCCAACTTCCGAAGTTGAACTGTGAGACCGTTTAGGCCTGAGGGTGTAAGATCCGAGGGTTTAGGGTTTAGGGTCTAGTGTTTTAAGACCCGAAGGTTTAGGGCTTAGAGTTTAGCTTATCAAGACCCAAGGGCTTAGGGCGTATATTTTTGGGTCTAATCTAAGGTTGCAAGACCTATGGTGCAGAAAGGCTACTTTTCGATGACACCACCAGCCCTTTCCTTGGGTAGGGTTGAAGCGAACTCTGCGGCACACTTAGCTACGGTTTGGGGTTTAGGGTTACCCGGTAGCTGACCGGATTAAATTTGATTTGGTTTCTAGCTTAGGTACCTGACAGCTAGTTGATGTAGGAGTGCTCCGTGCCACAGCGCAAACAGATCAAGGGTGCCGCAAAGTAGGGATGCCCTCGAATGGGGATCCATGAATACATAAACCAGGACTGGAACTGCTATATTGGGATAATGGAAAAGAAAATGGAAACTACTATATTGTATAGGGATTATAGGGGGGTTATATTGGGATAATGGAAAAGAAAATGGAAACTACTATATTGTATAGGGATTATAGGGGGGGTCATATTGGGATAATGGAAAAGAAAATGGAAATGACCAAGCCCCTAAACCCTAAATCCCTAAACGTTACACAGAGGGGAGGTTGGGCCCCTGAACCCTAAAGAGTTTTACGGTTTAGGACGGACATGGGTCCCCCTGAAGGGTCCGGGTGGGATCCCAAAGTCTTAGGATTTGGGCTTTAGGCTCTAAGGCTTTAGATGTATAAGGTGTCGGGTTATGATCCTGAAGCCTCTTAACGGTTCAAGACCAAGCCTAGGCCTCAAGACCAGAACACACATGAGAGGTACATGTTGGGCTTCCTTGTTTGCAGAGTGAAAATCCAACATGTTCAAGATCCTCAGCTACAGCTTTGGCGCATATATGACAGCTGCTCGAAACTAAGGCTGGCGAACAAAATCCACCTAATATCAGGACCAGGACCCAACAGAACAAAGCCTTGGACAGTCCCACCTACCCTACAGCTCCCTTCGAATAGTGCACAGCAAGTACTATTTGTCTTCCTGCGGTCCCGAGTAGGTACCAATTGTCACAAGACCGGCAGCCGCAGGGATATTCGAAGTTTCTCAACACTGTCTTTGTATACAAAGATATATATATATATATATTACCCTTAAACAGAGCCCTTGCGCGCTCTTTGTCGTCCCCTAAACCTCTACGTTCCACGGTGCCCCTTTGATTTGGGAAAGCATCATATGGAAACTTCTGCCACGTACCAACTCCAAATCTTCCAACCCTAAGCCATAAGCCATACACCCCGAACTTGAAACCCGAAATCCTCAAATGCCCTAAAATCTAAATCCCAGACCCAATTACACCCTAAAACTCTCGACGACCCTAAACCCCAAGCCGTAAACCCTGAACTCCAAATCTGAAACCCTAAGGCCTAAGTTAAAGATCTCTGAGCTTCATTTTTCCCTATATAGCCCCCTATACCCCCACACATCCCTAGATAGCGGGTATAACCTCAGTTGTCTAAACCCCAGGGCCGGCGTCCCTTTAGCAGCGTTGCCACGGCTGGAGAGGCCTTGCTAATGTGTACTTAGGGTTGCAAGTTCAGTGTTTGGGGTTTGGGTTTAGGGTTAAACTTTGGTCAGTTCTGAGTTTGGGATTTATAGGCGACGCGGCTTAAGACTTTTCATGTCTTGCAGAGTTTAAAGCTTAGAATTTAGGCTGTAGGGCTTAGGTTTCAGGGCCCAGGTTTTAGGTTTTAGGGTTCAGGTTTGAGGGCTAAGGCTTCAGAGTTTGGAGTGTTTCTGGGTGTAGGGTTTGGTTGTTTGTTTTGATTTTGGTTCCGCGCTTAGAGACTGTGGCTTGTGGTGACAGCCATCGGGTTTTGATGTTCGGAAATCTCAAGATCCCTGAGCTCTCAAATTTAACCTAAACCTTGTTGGGTACTGCCCCTCCTCAGTAACAGTTGGACAATAAATATAATATGGTTTTTATATAGCCCTTAATAGGACCCCTAATATAGACTGTTACTGGGTGGGGGCAGTACCCAACCTAAACCCTTAATTATGCACCCTTAACCCTGAACTCTGCGATCGCAACCTTGGCAGCACGACCTGGTCTGGGATTTCGTCGCCCGAAGCCCTGGCCTGAAACTTTAAGCTCTGAGGCTTAGGCAATACTTGTAGCCCCAAAAGTATAGGTGAGACAATAGCCCAAAACCTCCCAAAGATAGACCAAACGGCCGTTATCCTACATACTTTTGGGTTCAGGTACTTGTAAGCCGAATCACCTACAATTTCTGTATGGGTGATACCTACTGCATGGTTAGGGCTAGTTACTACTCTTCTGTAGGACAATCCGGGGTATGGGTAAACTCTACACCCTCGGCCATGAACTGCTCAAGGCTTCACCACCCGCAGCTTCCTCTTCAAATCTTGATTCCTTAGCCCCAGGCCCAAATTGTAGCATTCGGTCCCATGCTCTGAATTTCAAACCTGAGCCACTGAACCGCGAAGCCTGTATTGTTTTGGGATTAGGGTTCAAAACTTGGAGTTTAGCAGCTTAGACTCTGGAAGTTTCAGCGCATAGACCCCCACCCTGTGATAGTGGTATATTAGGAAGATAATAGGATCCTAATATAATCCTTAGAGTCAGTATTATAGGGTGGGGGGGTTCCACCTAACGTAGACCCCAAGCTCCAATAGTGAAATTGCCAAATTATTTGTTGCGGGGTGGCTGGAGCTTGGCTGGGGTGAGAACTCCCTTCAGGTTCAGCAGTGCAGTTAAGGGTTAGGTAAGGGTTTAGGGTTGAGGGCTTATGGTTTGGGGTTAAGGGGTTCAGGGCTGAGAACTCTACCTATAATAATCCCACTAACTAGCCATATAGGGGTTACCTAAGCTATAGGCCATGGAGCTCAGCACCCTGGTCGCTGAAGCTACACAAAGGGGCAGCATTCTCCGCCTGCGAAAGTTGTAGAGCGTCGCATCTGCGGAATTTCAATCAGATAACCAAATGCAGAAAGGGGGATTTGAGAACCCCCTAAGCGCTGAACCCTAAAACCCTAAACCTCTAAACATTAAACCCTAATTAAACAACAGGAGCTCTAGCAGGGAGGGCTTATGATTTCGTTTTGACAAACACCCTCTCCAGATCACGGTTGCAATCGCCCCTGAGAAGTGTGGGCTAGAGCTTGCCACAGCGCATGGCTTCGGGGTTTAGGGCGTAGTGCCATGGCAACCACAATTCTTATTAAGGACCGTTCCTGTATGGGAGCCACAGTAGTCCAAGGACCCTTAACCTTCAACCTCGTTGCAAGGTGGAACCATAGAAATTGTTAGCCGAGATGTTCGGACCAGCTTAAACGACCAGGCCCAACAAAGGCTAGAATGCATGAAGGCTTGAGGTTCAATGGCTCAGGGTTTAGGGACGAACCCCGAAGCCAGTATTTCAAGAACCTCGAGCCCTAACCCCAACCTAGGACCTCTGATACTCTGCCGTGGTTCAGGCCGTCCACGCAAGTAAGGGTTGCTCCGCCGATGTCGGTTCCTGCCCCACAGGCCCTTAGTGTGTCTTCGGGCAGTCTTGGGTCTGCGTCACAGGGACATATACTAAGTAGGTTAATGGCGGGGATGGCAGGTGTCATGGGATGTGGCTTGCCGTGGGTTATATGCACACTTGAAGAGACCTCCGACCCTTCAAGTCGGGTTTGGGGTTTGGTGATTTGGCTGGTCCAACGGGAGCCCGGCGGATGATGTGTAATCACTAAGATCAAGACTGGTTTCCAGGGGGTCCAGGGTAGGGAGAGTTTCATGCTTTCAAGAAACCATTTAGTAAAACCTTAAACCCTACACCCCTGGAGCTAAGAATGAACGGAAATTATATAGGGCCCCTAAACAGCGCATAAAACTCCACCCAAAAACTGCCTAAAACTCAGCACCTAGATCATTCCTGTAAACTTCAGACCGTTTTAGGGCCCTGAACCCTAAACCCTGGATGTACAGCCCTTTGTCCTGGGACTTAGTGTTCAGGTTGCAGGGTTTCAGGTTCACTTCCGTAATTGCCCTCTTACCCTTTGTTGGATTAGGGTTAAGGTCTTAGGGTTTTGGGTTTAGGCGTGCTAAGGGTCCAAGTACCCAGATATCAGGGGATTAGGTAAGGAAAAACCATTTAGATGACAAGATTTGGGAGCTAAAGCCCCATCAGTTGGGTACTTGGACCTTCTGGGTGCATTATCATAATGCGTACAGAGGGTTCGCATTCAGACTGCTGTCTTTCGGAAAAAGGGAGTTTATGCTGGGTTCCATACGAGTTTGGTGGAGGCTAAGCCTTAAAATCTAAATCCTGAATCCTAAGCCTTCATGCCTTAAACCCTCAAACCTCACGTCTATGAACCCTAAACCCTGAAGCCCTATTCTAGTTTGAAGACATGGCGGACCAAGTAAGCATTTTCAAGACGCAGCCTTCCGCGATGGTGTTGGGTTCAGGCCATAGGACTGAACAAGGAGTTAAGATTTTCAGGGCTAAGGTTTTAGGGCTCATGGTCTCATGGTTAAAGGGTTTAAGGCTTAGGGTTTTAAGGTTTCAAGGGCTAAGGTTTTAGGTCTCATACTTTAGGCCTTTCGTGCTTCCTACATCTAATGTTCGGGTATCAGCAGACCTGCTGGGAACTTGAGTCGGAGTTGCAACTGATCCCAGTTGTTTCACATGAGCTTTGAGCAAGAAGTCTGGACATAGGGTTCTATTCCTCAACCCTAAATCTTAAACCCTAGACCTTAAATGTGCATGAAATAAGTGGTTTTCCCACAGTGAAGCTCGGTCGAGGCCACGCCCAGACAGTGCCAACAAGACACATATTCTGGGTATGTAGTAATTTCAGGCTTCTAGACGTGATTGCGTTCAAAGGGTTATGTAGAGATTATATTCCCTTACTCCCTACTACGAACCAGTAAGAAGACGTTGTCATCGACACGGGCGTGCCGGACGACGTTATTCACGCCAGGAAGCACGGCATGATTGGATTACGTGTCTACACGTCAGTTTCTGCAAGCACGCGCCGAAGCCCTGGCTGTTGTACTGGCACCTTTGATGGCGCGATTTCTTGATTCCATCGAACAGTATTTCACATGGTGTCAAGTAAATGTCTGTAGGTATCGTATCCCACATGGGACAGCTTTAGCCCCAAGCCCTAATCCTCAAGCCTAAACTAAACCCTAACCCTAACTTTGGGAAACTTGTGCTAGTATTTTTTGGTTGGTTTCGGAGTTTTTATGGTAACTATAGACTTCGGACGCTCAGGATCCCTAAGCCCCAAAACCCTAAACCCTGAACTAGACCCTGATGGTCAAAAGAGAGCCCCTGTCTCAAAATCTGTGCATTCCTCATCATCCCCTGAGCCCGAAGCTTGAATCTTTTAGGTTTAGGGTTTAGGGTTTAGCGGGTTTTCCAGGCAGCCTTTCAGTAAACAAGCTTTCCTGCAGCAATTCTGGTATTCCAGTCTTACAGCGCCCTGCGGCATACCTAGGAGCTTGATTGTACCCAAGCTTGAAGGGCTTAAGCTACACCATAGGGGGTCACATGCACATATGCATATATATATATCTAATACACATGTAGATATTTATATATGTAGGTATGTATATATAGACATATATTTCTATGTGCATATAGACATGTACCTATATGTATGTGTACGTATAGAGTACAAGGGGTTATAATATGGAGATTTATACAAGTCATATAGGGATCATGACTATTCAGGCCGCCTGGACCTCAAAAGTAGGTCACAAGATTGACCAACAACCTCCCCCAAAAACAAGCAAGGCCATTATTCATGGTTTAGGATGTAGAGTTTAGGGTTTAGGATTTAGAGTTTCGGGTTTAGGGTTGAGGGTCTACATACCAGTTTAGGTGAAGTCCAAGCACCTTTGCCCTGATTTTGCCCAGCAAGATATTTGAAACCCATTTCAGGTGGGTTTTTTGAATGAGAGCCCTTGCAACATGAAACATTGACTCAAAAGCTCCTGTGAGGACCCAAAACTTCCAAGATCCTTGTACTTTGTACCCCTCAAATCAAAGAAATCCTAGAAACGGTTTGTGGCTTCTGTTGAATGAAGGGGCCCGAAACCCTAAATCCTAAACCCTAAGCCCTGTAAACCTTAAACCCTGAATCCTAAACCCTAAATAATAGCAATCCTACCCCCTTACACTCCCGGAAAACTAACATGGAAACCCAAAAAGGGCCCTATAAAGACTACAGTCCTTCTAACATGGGACTATATATGGGTTTCCATGGTAGTTTGGGG
>CAJNIZ010047328.1:21855-35472 GCA_905231905.1 Symbiodinium pilosum | reverse complement strand
CGCTGTGTTACTCCAGACCTTAAAGCCTTTGGACACCAAAATGCCGCTGTGTTACTCCAGACCTTAAAGCCTTTGGACACCAAAATGCCATCAAGCAAAAGAGCAGGGTTGAGGGTTTAGGGTCAAAGGTTTAGGGTGTAGGGTTCAGGGTTTCGGGTTTAGGGTTCAGGGTTTAGGGTTTAGGGTTGAGGGGGCCAGGAGTTTAACCTTTGTTCTGCAAGCCTTCGCCGCACTTGCCAGAGTTGATGGAACTGTTCGGCAAATACTTCCGAGGCTGACGCAGGAGGCAAGGCGAGAGGGTGAATGACTACATCACCCTAAACTCTAGACCCCTAAACCCCTAAACCCCTAAACCCTAGACCCCTAAACTCCTAAACCCTAGACCCCTAAACCCTATAGACCCCTAAACCCCAAAACCCTAAACCCTGAACCCTAAACCCCAATGCCAAAGTGTGAGACATATGTCAGAGCTCAGCAGGCAATGTGGCGACTGCGTCCTCACCATTAAAAGCAACCTGCGCAACAGCCGGGAAACTTGTGGATAATGGAAAAGAAAATGGAAACTGCTACATTTTAGGGAAGATAGCGGGATCATATAGGGGTTACATAGGAATCATGGAAAAGAAAGTTACTATATCATACGGGTTATAGACCCAAAGCAGTGGGTGGAATCGAGACAGCTGGGCACGAAGAGACTGTGTGGACTCCTGAGCCAGTGCCGAGACGGAAGCTTCCGAGACATCAGCCGCTTCAGGAACAACATCGTTGGGTTTAGGGTTTAGGGTTTAGGGTTTAGGGTTTAGGGTAGTATCCCCCTTAATACCCCCTATAATACTCCCCTATATAATCCCCTATATATCTCCCCTTTAAGGAGTTTAGATTATGGCTCATGTTTCTCTGGAGGCCAAGCTTGTCTTTGAGTGGCCTACATACAATACTACAGACTTCAGAACGTGCCCTAAGCCCTAAACGCCTAGAATTGTTTCTTTCGCAGGACCTTCAACAAAGGAGTTGGAGCTTGATCCCCTAAGCTCTACATCTCGTGCATCTCGAGACCCTAAGGGTTTGGAGTTTAGGGTTTCAACACCCCAACAGACAAAAACTTGCATCTAGGGACTTTAGGAGGGACCCTTAATGGGGACCCTCGTAGCTTATTGGGAGTAATATGGGTACTACCTGGTTATATAGGAGGTATATAAGGCCTATATAAGGGTTATATAAGGTAATGGGATTAGGGGTCCCTTCTAGGGGTCCCTCCTAAAGTCCCTTGATTGCACGCCTTGCAAGCATAGCGCTTGTCAATAGTCACCAGTCACCACTGTTATTCTCATACAACCCTTTTATAGTTACAGCATAATATACGCCCAAATCCTGGTTGAATCATTTGGGCCCCCGCACCTAAATCCTAAACTCCAAACCAAAACCCCAAACCCTACACCCTTAAACCCTAAAGCCTAAACTCGAAACCCACCCAAACAGCAAACCATACACCCTTAACCCTAAACCTTGAACCCACCCAAACCCTAAACGCTACACCCTTGAACCCTAAATCCTAAACTCCAAACCTAAACCCCAAACCAACCCCAAAGCGTACACCCTTAAACCCTAAACCCATCCAAACCCCAAATCACTATGGGCTACTAGACCCTAAGGGTACCTGAATCTACCCTTAACGGGGTCCTAATAGGGAATTCTAGTGTCTAATGGCCCATAGTGGAACCCTACACCCCGTAGAAGCCTAGGTACGGCCAGTTACAGCGACAGGCACTTAGAGAAGCTTGTGGTAAAGCGCAGCTGGAGGCCGACCTATGTGAGCTAGGTGTAGGGTTTAGGGTTGAGGTTAAAGGTTTAGGGTTTAGGGTTCAGGGTTTAGGGTTTAGGGTCTTAGGGTTTAAGGTTTAGGGTTCATGGTTGAGGGTTTAGGGTTTAGGGTCTAGACTTCGGAAGGGGGGGTTATATGGGGATTGTTTAAGGGACTACTACAGGGGTTGTTAAGGGGGATATTTGGAGTTTAGGGTATGGCTCATGTAGGGAGATAAGGCTTTGGGCTTTCCCTAAACCCTAAACCCTAAACCCTTGGCTTTAGGACTTGAGGGTGACGGTTTCGGGGGAGGGGCGGGGGATTTTCGGGTACAGCGGCTAAGGATGTGGAGTTTGGGCTTCGACATAGGTTTGGGCTTCAGGCCTGAGGGAGGAGGGTTTGCCGGGGAATTTTATGTAGGACTTAGAGTTTGGGATTTGCAGAGGTGCTGGGGCTTCAGGGCTTCGGGGTTTGGGGAGTAGGTTTTAGGATTCAGGATTTGCGGATGTGAGTTGGAATTTATGTAGGCCAGGGGGCAACAGTTTTCCTAGCGGGCAGAGGGTTAGGGTTTCGATTGGGGCTTTGTGTTTGAGAGTTTCGGGGGCTTCCGTGCTGGAGGGATTCGCGGGTGAGGACTTAGGCCTGGGATTTAAGCCACAGGGCGCCGGCCAAGTGCATGGGTAGGGGCTAGGTTCTGGACCGGGATATTCCTCAGGACTCTACTGGGTTGCTGTTAATTAAGGAACTTAAATTAAGTTACCATAATGGGTATATATAGTAAAATAATATGGTTTCCCCAATATAGTAACCTAAACTAAGTTCCTTGCTGTCAGTCTAAGCAGTTTCGAAGAGCGGGCTACACTCAAGCCAAAAACCCTAAACTCACTCTTCAAGCCCTTTAGCTTTGAGCCAGCCCGGAGCCAACCTGAGACCATTTACCGGTTTAGGGCTTAGGGTTTAGGGTTTAGGGTTTAGGGCTTAGGGCTTGGTTTAGGGTTTAGGGTTTAGGGCTTAGGGTTTAGGGTTTAGGACATAGACCCTAAAGCCCCTACACCTTGAACCCCAAACCCCCAAACCCTATCCCCCTAAACTTTGAGCCCCAAGCCCCCGCCCTTCAATGTCACTGCAGACTAGCCAGGTGTTGGCGTTGGTGAAAGCACCCACTTCCGCAGCTATTGCTTTCAGCCTCACGAATCCAATCGATGGCCCTCGAATCTTGGAGTCACAGGGTAGGTTCCCAAAATAGGGGAACCTCGAATATAGACCCCCAAATATTAGGATCCTTCTTGTAGGGACTCCCAAAAAGTTAACCCTAATTTTGGGAAAGCCCCAAAATTGGCAAAGATCAGGGTTCAGGGTTTAGGGTTCAGGGTTGGGGGGCCCCTCCATTGGGGCCCTGCCTGTTTGCATGGTCCTGCATCAAGGCCCCTATGTCGGCTTGTGGGTACCCAGATACCAGGCTTCAATATTTGGGGGACATATGATACTGGGTGCCCAGAAAGGATGGCACCCTAAACCCTAATCCCTTAGGGTTCTACGGGGTTAGTGCAACTTCCATCTTGCCATCTTAAGTTGTCCATGAAGTGGCGTAGTTTGGGTTCTAATCTTCATTGTGATTCTTACCTTGCTGTCCCGTTGGAAGCAGGCAGCCGCCCATGTACAAGCCCAACTGAATCTCAGTACAGGGCCTCCCTTAGCGATCCAAAACCACCCCAGGGTCTACGTCATTCAGTTCTCTCACTTCTTGTTCTGAGGTTTTCAGGCCTCTAGGTGGAGGCAGGAAGCCCCAAAGACTGCTCATCGACGCCAACGTAGCTCCTTGATGACCCTTATCATGCCGATGCAGCAACAACCGTCCCCAACAGTAGCTTCACTTTCTAGGTACAGGAAACTCGGGTTTAGGGTTTAGGGATTGAGTTTTCGAACGCCATTCCAAAATTCCTCGGGGGAAAGTATGGAAGTTTAGTATATTAAGATCATGCAGGGCCTAAGTATCAGAAGGTTTGTCATAGGATCCTAAACTACCCCCACCCTAACGCCTGAGCAAGGCTTAATTCTGGTGACATGTTTGGGTTTATTCAGGCCCTGTTCGGGCCAGGGGTACTTTAAGACGCCTTGATATTGCCTGAGACGCGCTCATGGCACGAGCATGAGGCTGTTTTTTTTTACAAAGAGAGCAACTCAACACCCAGCAACACGCTAAGCCCTAAACCTTTAACATCCCTTAAACCCTAAACCCTTAACCCAAACCCTAAACCATTGAGGGTTTACCTAGACCTTGTGGAGTACGCGGTTTTAGGTTTATACATCGGCCCTTTATAGAAGAAATTTGGAAAATCACCTTGGACCCAGGGGTTCCGTAAGGCCTAAACCCTAAACCTGAAACCCTGAACCCAGAGGTCATCTTCAGGTCAGGGTGTGTGACGCGCACTTGTGCGATCGGGTGCTTCAAGATCCTTTTCAACTTTCACGAAGGAGTCCATCTCAAGGGTCTTACGAAACCCTAAACCCTGAACCCTGAACCCTAAACGCTGAACCCTAAACCCTAAGCCCTAAACCGGGTTTCGGGTGGATCAGCGGGCTCAAAAGGTGGGATGATGGGTAGGTGGGCTGAAGGATCCCTAGCATAGGTTTAGGGTTTAGGATTTCGGGTTTAGGGTTTAGGGTTTTATACTCCAACATCTTGGGGTTTCTTTCCTATACCCGACTTTTTGAGCTCTTTGATTGAGGATAACTTTGTTGCTGCCTTACTTGGCTTGGAAAACGAACTATAGTTGCTGGGTGGCTGAGTAGATAACCTTCATCCCTTTGGGGGCTACGCTTAGGGTTTAGGGTCTAGGGTTTAGGGTTTAGGGTACCCCGAACCCTAAACCCTAGCGAATACGTTGACCTTTTGCTTTGGGAGGCCAGGAAAGTCAGCTGCGGGGGTTGGGTTGTAGCCATGTCTATCTACCGAAGTGCTTAAGGTTTAGGGTTTAGGGGTTGAGGGTATAGGGCGGAGGGGTTCAGGGGAAAACCTCAGGCCTTACAGTCAACTTGAGGCAAGTTGTTCGTCGTTGTCGAATACGAGTCTCGTTATTCATAACTACGATCTTTCGTATTAGTGCCATGATTTCTGTTGCCGTCATGTGGTTGAACGCAGTAGGTGCGCCCCTGCCTTTCAAAACTTATATATTATTTCGGCTATACATACCTTTGATACATACATGGTTCTTTAAAAGCCTAATAAGGAATGTGCAGCTACCCCTTAAACCCCGAAACCCGAAACCCTGACCCTAAACCCCGGACCCTACACCGCCTAAACCCCCTAGACCGCCTAAACTCCCTAAACCCAAAACCCTAAACCTCCTAAACCCCAAACCCGAGACCCCTTGAAACCCCCCTATAAGACACAAGAGTTCCTGGGAGCTGCTACAGAAATTGGATCAATGTCAGAGATCCTTCATACTTTTTTGGGGTATGGGATTCCTTATATTTCTGTAAAAAGGATCCAGTTTTCTTGGTATGGACCAGACCGAACCAGTTTTCTTCCTGGGGTAATGTGGGCTAAGGAAATGTGCTGGTGTTGGACTTCGGAGTTCCTTGGAGCTTGCTGTGAGATTATAGGGTTTAGGGATGTAGGGTTCAGGGGGGTTAAAGGGTTTAGGGTTTTAGGGTTCGCGGTTAGGGGTTTAGGGATTTAGGGATTTAGGGTTAGGGTTTAGGATTGGTATGCTTTTTGGTGTTTTGGATTGAGGCTATTGGGATTTAAGGGTTAGGTGTTTTGGGATTTGGTCTAGGGCTTTGTTTTTTCAGGCGTTTTGTACCGTGGTCTTGCTGAAGTACAGCCCCTCATGGGAATGACCATTGCAAAGTGGGAAATCTCGCCTTCCCTGCCCTTGCAAACTTGTTCCTCGGGTATTCGAACCTCAAACCATAAACCCTAAATCCTAGAGTACGGCAGATGAACAAAATCTCGCACCACCTTCTATTTGGGGGGCTTCCCGAAATTAGGGGTACCCTTCTGGGGCCTTATATACTCTCAGCCAACAGCACCGCCTCAGATACTGCAAAGCCTTCAGATTACCATGGAAGCCCAAGTGCAGCCATACAAACACTAAGGGCCTTTGTGAGGGGGGGGGGTTTATGGTAGCTGGGGGGAGGGTAAATCCTGGTCGACGGACAACATCCTGCATGACTCTAGATACCTAGACGCTAAACCCAGAACCTTGGGGTGCTGTCCCTAAGCCCCAAACACTTGAGATCGGCCAAGATTGCTTCCATGAATATTAGTACCTTGGTGTAGGGTCTAGAGCACAGCGTGGGGTCGTAAAGAAGTAAAATCGCGTTTGGGGAGAGTGACGGGGGGGTTCAGGGTTTAGGGGTTTAGGATTTAGGGATTCGGGTCTTGGGGTTGGAGGAAAAAGGTGGAATAGTGCAGACCCAAATGGGAAATAACAATATGCTCTCTTTTAAAAGGCTTCAGTGAGACTGAATGTAGGGCCCATTTGATTAGAATGAGATTTTGGGCGTTTTAAAGTAAAGTTCCGGCAGTATTGTATGATGGTCATTCAGCCCTTATAGAACCTGTATAACCTCGCTCTAAACAGTGTAGGCCCTGAAGGTAGAGTAAACTATTCGTCGTTCAAAAGTGTTGTGAAAAGAGTGGAAGCCTATCTTCAGGTTTCCAGATATAGTAAGTGGCCATGCTCTGTCTCTATCTCTTCCAAACAGAATCTAAAACCGTAAACTCACTTCACCCTAAATCAGTCCTTCATCGCACATGCCTAGCCGTTACAAGCCCCTAAACACTAAACCTTGGGTACTGCCCCCATTCAGTAACAGTTGGATAATGAATATGACATGGGTATATATAGCCCTAATCGGACCCCTTTTCTACACTGTTACTGGGGGGGGAAGGGGGGGCAGTACCCAAACTAAACCATTGCGCAAAGGCTTGCTATTGCGACTTCTGTCTGCTCACTTTGCACGGAAAGCGCCTGTTTGAGCGGGCCGTGGGTAGCTCCAGTCTTGTTGGCATAGTTTGATAGGGTTTAGGGGTTTACGGTTTAGGGGTTTACGGTTTAGGGGTTTAAGGTTTAGGGGTTTAAGGTTTAGGGGTTTAAGGTTTAGGGGTTTAAGGTTTAGGGGTTTAAGGCTTAGGGGTTTAGCGTTAAGGGGTTGAGCGTTTAGACTTTAGGGGTTCAGGGTTTCGGCTTTAGGGGTTCAGGGGTTTAGGCATTAGGGGCTTAGGGGTTTAGGGTTTAGGGCTGGAACTGCTACGCCAATATTCACGTTGCCTCTCGCGCTTGTCAAGTGAATACGAGAGGTGTTCCACCTCTTTTGTGCATTGCTGGAATTGCTACACCGAAACTCACGCTGTATAGTATCTACTCAGGGCTCAAAAAAATTTCCCGTGCAACTAGTTTAGGCCCCAAGTATAGATTATGTAGCTACCCAAAAAACCTAAACCCTAAACCCTAGGGTAAACCCTAGGGTTAAGCCTATAGCTACATGGGCCCTTTGGGAATTTCTGTTGCTGACCAGAGGAGCAGCGCAGGGAAGCCCTCTTGGGGGCTTCCTCCCGAAGTTTAGGCCAAGTTCTGCAGAAGAAGACTAGTGTAGGGTTTAGGGTTTCGGGTTTAGGGTTTAGGGTTTAGGGCTTAGGATTGAGGGTTTACGGTAGTGCATGGCATTTAGGGCTTAGGGTTTGGGGTTTAGGGTCTATGGTTGCATAAGGCCGCATGAGGGGAGCGCTCAGCTCAGGTATATAGTAGTATTTTGTTTGGGGATACTATGGTGCCCAATATAGAGTAAGATTATACCCTCCTTTTGGGTATAGTATTATATATAAGGAATATAATGTTATTGGGTTTGACCACCAAAAAACGCTACTCAGGTAGTGAGTTTGTTGACCTTGACTCTCTACTGGTGCGCTTCTGCCTGACCGACATCAAGCTTAGACTGGGCATTGACATGTCCAACGACACCGGCGCCTGCATTTGTAACAGTTTATATTTGATTGTACAATATATGGAACGTATGCAGGTTGTATGATGAAAAATATGATTACTGATGACCTTTGTCCTGTATGATCTTAATACTCTTGAACTCCATGACGTCCACTGCATGAGGTACTCAAGGTCACAAAGGTTTCTTAGCAGCTCTGAGCTTTGAGCATACCATATTCACGATGTGACCTTTTTTGAATGACAATGCTGAATGTTGGTTGCCACTTGTTTAGCTACCGGTACTGGTCTTGTGCTTGGATAGTTAGGTGGACTTAATAAGTATACTCATAGAATCCAGAAGCCATACACAATCCAGTATCCACATTTTTAAACTTACTTACTACTTCCCCTGGCCCTGCAATCAGAGCAGCAGTCCCCTCTAAGCCCGTAAACCCTAAACCTCACCAGATATGGTTCCGTAAACCCTAGACCCTAATCCTTACCCTAAACCCTGAACCCTAAATCCTATAAACCTCACCCTAAAACCCTAAACCCTATATAACCCTCATATCTCCTTCTAAGCCTTACCCAACATGGCTCTACTGGTACTTGTACTAACTAGGCTACCAAGGCCGTGCCGTACGCAGAGAATGAAAGGAATGGAGAAGAAAGTGGAGACGTTTTTTTAGGCGTTATATGTTAGGTGGACCCCCCCACCCAGTAATAGTGACTATAAGGGATAATAGAGATTATATTGGGGTCCTCTTATATTCTTATTATACCACTATTACAGGGTGGGGGGTCCTCCTAAGTTATATGGTAGTTTTCCAAAATAAGGGGACCCCGGTATAGACCCCAATATGTGGTCATATGAGTTATAGTCTAGATACCGTAGAGGGGGTTAGATAGGGGAATGTATAGGGGAGTAGTAGAAGGGCAACCAAGGCTTACTAAGGGGGAAACTAGGAGTTTAGACACATTTAGAGACTGCTAAAAGGATCCATTCCACCCTAAACCTAAACCCTCAACCCTTGACCAAGTAAGTTTAGGATTCTGGTCAAAAGGATGGTGACCGTTTCAAATGCGTCCTGTGCTGGATACTGCCTTTTCCCAGTCAATACCTTAAACCCCTTGGGTAATCCCAACCTGCCCACTCCGGATCCGACTATATATTCATATTATGATGCTCATAGGGTCGGAAAGTTGGGGTTTAGGATTGAGGGTTCACCAAACCCTAAGGGTCCAAGTACCTAATAATCATATACTTACCCAAAACTTATATTATATTTACTATTACCCGAAACCCAAGTACCTAACTAGTGGGTACTTGGACGCTTAGGGAAAGTGGTCTAGGGTTTTCGGGTTGAGGGCTCCATTTTTTGGGGAGCTTTTTAGTCGCAAATTGAGGTTTAGAGGTTTAGGGTTGAGGGTTTAGGGTTTGGGGTCCCTTGCCACATATGCTTTTGGGGGTGTTTGAAGGTCTCTGTAGAGAAGGGACCATCGGGAATACATTTCCTTTAAGGGGGATCCTAGCCAGAAAGGGAACCTACCTTATGGCCAATTTGGGGACAGGTATTTTGAACGAGTCTAACCCTTAGGGTAATTCATATTTCCATATGTACCTGGTTTCCCTACTATACCACTGCTAGTGGACCGTCGGAGGGTCAGGGGGACTCAAACGGGATGCTTCTACGCCGTATACGCCATAGTCTAAACTTCTTAAAGAGGGTTATATAGGGATTATGTAAGGTGCCTATTGTAGGGGTTACTAAGGGGGATACCCGGAGTTTAGACTATAGCCCATATAAGCCAAAGAATACCTCCTGTTATCCCGATTATTAACCTGCTTGCTAAGCCACTCTGACCCCCAACCCTAAAGCCCAAATTTCAGACTTGTAGTTTGCATGTTCCCTTCCATTTCTCACTAAGTCGCCTTGACCCTCCAGGTAAGGGTCTTTCTGAGGTATTGGAGGTGTCCAGGCGGCCGTTAGGCATCTGATGTACTCTTGATGGGGCTTAGGCTTTAGGGTTTACTATAGAAGGCTACATAATCACCAACGAAAAGGTTCTAGGTTCCTCATGTAATGATAGTACGGGCTGCCTCAGGGTGCCTCAAATAGATTTCAGAATGACGTTCGTGATTACTTCGGCCCCAACCTTAAACCCCTAAATCCTAAACCCTGCTAATACATGGATTTTGCCCAAACCTTACACCCCTAAATCCTAAACCCTGTTTATACGTGGATTTTGGTATACCCAACGCCCAACTTAGGATCCTATAGCCATCGTATGATAGTCATACGGTTGATAGTAAAAATCCTGCATGACCTTAGTATACTATAGTACCATTATTCCCTGTAGGTTTAGGGTAGTTAGGGTCACGCAGGATTTTTAGTATCCACCGTAGGGTCCTAATTTTGGTGTTTGGGGTCAACAATATCCCCTTATTACCTGTATTATGGTCCTCTCGAAAGCCGTTGAGGACTGGACAGCGCTTTTGCGCCTCAGCATGGCGTGCGAGAGCGCAAAGAGAAACTCATTTGTTCATATGGTTCAGGGTTTAGGGTTCAGGGTTCAGGGTTTAGGGTTTAGGGTTCAGGGTTTAGGGTTTAGGGTTTAGGGTTTAGGGTTCGGGCTCAGGGTTTCGGGCTCAAAGGGTGGGTAAAGGAAGGTGAGGTATAGGAAATAAGCCCGAGGATAGTAGAGCATATACTAGTAATCCTCTATAACCCACCCACCCTCATCCCACCTTTTGAGCCCCTGAGTTCAGGGTGTGCAAAAAAAATAGGGGTGCTGTCCCAAAAGGTGGTAAGAGACGTTGGGACATATCGGGCTTAGGGTTCAGAATCTAGGGCTTGGGATCAAAGGTTTAGTATCGAGATTTTCCCGTCGTCTGGGATCCTCGTTTGGTAGGATCTTAAACCCTAAACCTTAAACCGGAACCGCGTGTCTTTAGTCTTCTGTTGGCTATGAAGGGGACCAACTTTCCTGCACCAAGCCAGGTGAATTAAGCTTGAGATTTCCGGTATATGGCGTAGGGATCAGGGTTTAAGGTTCAGAGTTTAGGATTGAGGGTTTAGGTTCAGGCAGGGTTAAGAGTTTGCGGCTTAGGATTCAGGGGCTGGGTCGGGGGTGTGGGTTCGCTCTTGAGGCTCATGCGTAGTTTTCAGTGTAGCTTTCATGAACATCCGCTATTACTGGATGTGACCCTACTTGACTTGTAGCTCCCAGTAGAACGAACTCTCAGCTGTGTAAGGTTTAAGGCTCAGGGCCTCGGATCTCAGATCCCGGCTTAGGGTTTGGGTTCATGTTGATTCTCAGAAGCTTTTCAACATACCCTAGGGGCAGACCCTTCCAAGAAGGTAAGGCGTATGCCAAACTCCCTCTCCCTTTTGGGGCCCTTTAAGACTAAGGGGTATAGGTTTGGGGTATGTCTAAGTGATTCGCTTCCTGGATCTTGTTGCATGCAGCCTAAACCCAATAATGCAGACTCATGTGGAAAAGAACACTAAGAAATGCTATGGAAACTGGGGCTGTATAGTGGTCTGCAGGGATTAGGGCTTACAACGAGCAACCCTGAACCTTAAGCCCTAGACTCCAAACCAGCTAAGCCCTAGGCTTAGGGTCTGGCGCCCAGGCTAGGGGTCCTCCCAGTACGTAAGGGTTATTAATCGTATTTTGGGATGCATGCTTGTGAAACCTCAAACTCTAAACCCCAAACCCTAGGTTTAGGGTTCAGGGGGATGCTATAGATTTCAACCTGCAAGGAAAGCTCTCGCAGTGGAATCAGACGCGCGTAAATGCTGCTTGGGCTTTGCTAAGGGTTGGTTTAGGTCTGACCCCAAACCTTAAACCTTGAACCCTGATGTGAGTTCGTTGCTTGAGGGTTGTCTTCCGGGGGATGAGTCACTTGTAGGGATTAGGGCGTAGGGTTTGTCATCATGGAATCTTTAGTGGGGCTGTCCGATCGAAATCCCCGGCTCCAAAATAGCTTCTGAACGGCTTAGAGGATCCCCTGCAGGGTTGAGGGTTGAGGGTGTAGGATTCAGGGCATAGACCCGAATCCATGTCTGTTGCAGTCCTTCTATGGTGGTCCCCTTCCCTTCTCAACCTAGGTAGGTCGCAGCCCAGGAAACAAGTATATAGCTTTTCTCTTACTTTCTCATAATCACACCTATACTGATTACATTGGCATGAACCCTAAACCCTAAACCCGCAATAGCTGTAATGCATCTCCTTTGCCTTCTCAACCTGTTCCAGGGTGAGACCTGGAGACTTAATGATTTGGCGTTGCGGGCTTTAAGTGCAGAGTCTATATGAGCTATAGTCTAAACTCCTTAAAGGGGGTTATATAGGGGATTGTATAGAGGACTACTATAGGGATTACTAAGGGGGATACTAGGAGTTTAGACTATAGCTCATATAGGGTTTAGGGTCTAGGGGACCAGTTCCTGGATGCGGTAATTCTAAGTACGTAGGCCCCTACTGTCGGCCCCGTTTAAAGGTATTGTTGGGCGGATATGCTTGTAACATACGATCGCGCAGTTCAGTTTCGTTGTGTGAGGTCTTCTCAGTAAGGAACCTGATATTTGTGTTGATGGAGCGGAAAGCTCAATGGAATTTATGGATACTTTCTATCGGCCTGAGGGGGACAGTGGTTAAGCAGTACCTGTGACCGCCATGCAGACGCTACTTCCTCCTAAAACAAGGCACCGGGCCCTTAGCCCTAAACCGAAAGGCAATCCACAACAGAGAAGCTTTAAACTCCACATTTTCAGCTGCAAACCCATAGACCGAAAAATCCTCAGTTGTAACCTCTAGACCGGCTCGCTTCCTTAACCACCGACAATGAGAAGAGCAAATTCCCTGCTACTACGACCATCACATTGAATTTCCAGGTTTCCACATATTCGGGGCCCCCTTTCGAGAAGGTCGCCTACCCTTTCTAAACCCTAAATCCTAAAACCTAAGCCCTAAACCCTAAATCCTAACCCCTAAATCCTAAACCCTAAGCCCAAACCTAAATCCTAAACCCTAAGCCCTAAACCTTTGACTTATATTCAGAAGGTTTTGTTCATGGAGACCTGCATCTAACGGGCCTCACCCCAAAACGCGAAAGATGAAAAGCTCATCTCCGGTATAGGGGTTTAGGGTTTGGGGGTTTAGGGTTTAAGGGTTTGGGGTTTAAGATTTAGGGTTTAGGAGCTAGGGTTTCTTGTTTAGGGTTGCTCAGGGCTTCGTAGTAAGGGTTTCTTTATCCACGCTAGAAATCCACCCGACATGTCAGGCCTCGCGTAAGGGCGCTTCAAGTGCACAAGCCCATTTCCGCTTCCCCGAAATCCAAGACGCGATTCATGATCTCATAACCCTGAACCCCAAATCCTCGACCCTAAACCTTGTAAATTCTAAACCCTAAATCCTAAGCCCAAACCACGCTGCATTTATGGATGGAGGAAACCTCGTTCCACCTTATATGCCGTGTTTAGGATTTCTATAGGGTTTAGGATCTAAGGTTTAGGGTTTAAGGTTTAGGGGCTGGAAACCGCAGACCGCAGCGATTTGGAAGTTCTAAGCGGCGCAAGATTGCCCCAATCAGCCTTTGCCCTTTCAATAGACTGGGCTGCTGTTAAGGAACTTAAACTAAGTTACCATAATATGGGCTTATGGTAAATAATACAGTTTCCCTATTACAGTACCCTATATATAAACCCTAAACCTCTTAACAGCAACCCAGTAGACCCCCATGGTAGCTTCTGCAGCAATCATGCATCAGTAAATATTGAGCTCACAAATTTCTTAGGGTGAGGGTTTAGGATATTGTGGGTTTAGGGTAGTTTGGGTTTAGTGTAGTTTGGGTTTACGGGGCCATGTTTTTTTTTCCAAGGT
>CAJNIZ010047328.1:0-12687 GCA_905231905.1 Symbiodinium pilosum | reverse complement strand
AGGGTCTAGGGTTTAGGGTTAGGTTGGGTACTGCCCCCCACCCAGTAACAGTCTATATTAGGGGTCCTCGTAAGGGCTATATACAACCGTAATATACTTATTATCCAACTGTTACTGAGGGGGGGCATTACCCAAGGTTTAGGGTTTAGGTCTATATCAATGTATTAAGGGGAGCTAAAGTGCCCAGGAACCTCCAAAACCATAAGGGAGTTTGATTTTGTATCTTTAAGGGTCTAGGGCTTGGGGTTTAGGGTTGTTGGTTAAAGGGTCTAGGGTTTGGGGTTAAGGGTTTTTGGTTAGAGGGTCTAGGGTTTGGGGTTTAGGGTTTTTGGTTAAAGGGTCTAGGGTTTCAGGTTTAGGGTTATGGGTTAAAGGGTTTAGGGTTTGGGGTTTAGGGTTTTTGGTTGAAGGGTTTAGGGTTTGGGGTTTAGGGTTTTTGGTTGAAGGGTTTAGGGTTTGGGGTTTAGGGTTATTGCGTGTGGAGCGCGTGACGGGGTCGACGAAGCTGCATCACTTTTCGGGTGGCGGACGCGGTAGTCGTTTAGGCCTGTAAGTGTCAGTCCTAGCCATCCTAGCCTCAGCCAATACGCTAGGCTTTAAGTGAATCCCACTAGTTTAGGGTTTTTAGTAAAGGGTTTAGGGTCTGGGGTTGGGTTTAGGGTTCTTGGCTTAAGGGTTTAGGGTTTAGGGTTTTTGGTATAGGGTTTAAGGTTCAGGGGCTAATGAGGGTGCACAGGCGAGGTCGCACTCTCGGGTGTGAAGCGCCCCTGGCCGCGTGCTTGTGTTGCTGCAAGCCCACCCGGCCACATACTCTACATTCAATTAGAGACTACCTCTTTTCACCATGCACGCACGATGCATGACACGTAATCATGCTTCCATCGCAGAATTGTGCCCTGATATTCGGGAAGCTTGCATCAGCTTCATACTCCTCAGGTTCGGATGGATTTGGATCAGAAGAACACGGCCTTTATCGCGCATGCTCATTATAGGACGAGGAGCAAGGTCTGGAAACGGATCGAGCTGGTCCAATGCCTCCCACACATCATGCCATGGAGCAACATATTCTCTTGTGCTACAAGGCCGTTGTTTTTTTGTTGTTTGTTTTGTTTTTCGTGCTCCGTTTTCAGAAACCTCGTGGTAGGAAGGCTGCTCATCAGACAGGGGCTCAAGCTCTTGGTTAAGGGGGTTACACAACAGTGCTGCTCCCACACATGGTGCTGTATAAGGTGCGGCCACAGCTTACTAGACGCAGTCAAGCCAGCTTGCGAATCCAACCCTATGCCACATGAAAGACGACAGTGAGCTTCTGCCAGTATAGCCTAGGTCTTGGGAGGCCCTGGGAGGTTCTGGGGGCCTGCAGCTTGCCATAGTAGATACATTATATATTACAGCTACGGCCGGCCCCCAACGAGTTTTTCCGGAGCGGTGAACACGGCTTGCGAGTTGGCCTGCGCGGTTCGGAGAGGTGAGGCTCTGCCCTCCTCTATCAGCGACCCGCTCTTTCTGCCATGCGCTAGGGCTGTGAGCTCTTGGCTGGCGTTCGTGGCTTGTGGCTTGACGGCAAAAAACCCCCATGACCCAGCTTAAGGCCCAAGGACCAAGGCCCAGGCCACAGGACCCGGCGCCCAAGATCCAGGGAGCAGGGTGCCAGGGCGCAGAGTCCAAGGTTTTCATAGGTGCAGCGCTGAAGGTTTCGGGCCTGGGGCTCTGCAGGGTATGGAGGCATGGATCCCTCGTGTAGCCCCAAGAATGTCCCAACAGTTGTATTCCATTCCCTGATCTCCTACAAATCACCAATAAGATTACGCCGTATGGTTGCAAACCTACGCATTGGGGGTTCCTGATACTTTCTTGAACGTCTTTGAAAGCCTCCCAAACGGTCTGCAAGAGTCCTTAGTGGTCTGTTTGTCTCTGTTTGAAAGCTTCCTTTCGGAGGTCGCTGGAAACCTTACACCGCAACCCATGCGGCCGAAACCGTAAGCCCAAAAACTTCATACCCTGAGCCCTACACCCTGTCCTTGCTTGAAGCCATCAAGCCCAACCCCAAATTGCGTTTAGGACTGGGATCTACAGCTTTGATGGTCTCAGTTTAAAAGAAATTCTGCCTTGGTCCTTCCTGCTTGAGCCTTCCGAGTCTTGGAGCTTTAAAGCCAAGTTGTAAGGGTTTAGGGCTTATGGGGCTGGGGGCTAAGGGTTTTGCACTTCAGGGTTTGGAATTAAGGGTTGGGTGTGGGGTTGAAGGTTTAAGGTTCAAGAAGTGGGGTCTAAGGATTTAGGGTTCGAGCTTGGGGTCGCATACACGTAGGTTCATGGGGCGCAGTAGTTGCTTGTAAATGGGGTTTGAATAATTGGGCTTGCCTATACAAGTTCCGTGCCGGGGATTGCATGTACGGCGCTCTAGAGCCCAGGTATATGTAGCCACGTAGCCCTATAAACATTTCAGTGTAGGAGTTGCTCCAAATATTTGTTAAAACTCCTCAGTACGTGGTGGGGTTGGTCCACAAATTTTGATTCTTAAAGCGAGCCAGGTAGCTTACTCAACGTAAAGGAGCAATCACTACCGTTTTTGCGAGGGCTGAAAAGAGCAGCCTAGAGGACTCTATGAACCTCCTGTGTTGCATATACCACCAGGCTACATCGCGAGGGTCCTTGAGGGTATTCCAAACCTACGCATCGCATGCCTCAGACTTTAAAGTTACAGCGCAGGCCTAGGTCCTAGGGGATGTTTAGGATCGTTATAAGGTTTGTCAAGATGAGTGGTCTTGGGGGGTGGTTTCTTGCACCATGCAAGAAGCCACACACTGAAGTGTGAAAGCCGCTCCAAACCTTATTTTCCTCGCAGTAGTAACATGGAATCTCAGGTGTTGTGCTAGCACAATTTAAGGCTTCGAGTGTAGGGTATGGGGTTTTGGGCCTAAGCCGTAAGCTTTGCAGCCCAAATCCTACACCCCAAACCCAAGCCCTAAATTGGGTTCCTAACAACCAGGCCGAAACCTTAAACCGTAAACCTTAAACCTGAGCTAAGGAGCACGTCGAGGACGTCCTGGATGTGCCTTGCAACGAGGCCTTCGGCCCTCGACCTCCTCGGGAGCGATTGGTGAAACGGCCCTCGGGGAGACCCTACCCATCCTAGGGTGTAGGGTTTAGGGTTAGGGTAAGAAACTAAGGGTTTAGGGTTTAGAGTAACGGATCGTAGGTTAAGGACTTAAATCATAGCGGAGTAGGTAATCTCAAGCCTTTGGGGGTCGGAAGAATCCTAGCATATTTAAAAGGTTAACTTTTTGGGGCCAGGGAACTCAACAACTAGGCGGAAGCCAGGAATGGAAAAGAAAACGGAAGCTACCAAATGACTGAGGGCTTAGGGTTCAAGGCAAGGAACTTAGAAAGAAACTTGGTCAAATATGATGACAGTTAGGGACCTAACCCAAGTTAGGTCCATGCAGTCCTAAAGTCCCAAGAGACTCCATATGAAGTAGGTTGTTTATTGTATTTATGTTTCTTGGTAGGTGCTTAGGGATATTGGGAAGTGTCCAGTGGGGTGTCCGATTGAGGAGAGAGACCTTAAAAGCCGTCGGTCATATGGTAGTTTTTCAAATCATTGAGACCCTAATACAGACCTCCAAACCTTCTAACTCTATATGGGAGCCCACCAAACGGGGCCTGGACGATCCTCAAAGGACGCCAAATAGACCCTAAACCCTACACCCTCCAATCACAACCCTGGTTTCTTTCATGTATATATATATATAACCCCCGTTGCAGGAGTCCCTTCTTAGGGGTCTGTTCTATTTCGGAGTTCCCTCATAATAATCTACAAGAACGCGCTAAGAAGTCGGGTTTGCGATCCTGATAGTTATGGTGATGGTGATTTCGGCGGTTATTGTGATGATGAGTGGTCATAGTGCTGCAGCTGCCCCTTCTTCTCCTCCTTAGATTACCACTACCGCTACTGTTTCTGACTGCTATGAATACCTCCATTGCCATCACAGCAGCTGCTGCTGCTACACTCTTGCTGCTGCTGCTGCTCCTACTACTCCTACTCCTCCTACTATTACTTCTATTATTATTACTACCGCTACTACTACTACCACTGCTACTATTTTTGCTGCTACAACCACTACCACTACCTTTGGTCGGGGGGGCTCCTGAAAGCCCTGGAAGCCCTAGAATACCTTCGGGCTGACTGAGTTTTCGCTTGCGGGGGCCTGCCCGTTCACGTCGATAGACGCGTTGGACACTTGCAGCCCCCCATGGGCCGCTTGGGTATTTCTCAAAAGCGGAGGTCCCTTTGCAGACCCCTGGGAGGATCTACAGAGTAGGTCTTGATTGACGGTTCCAAATAGTAGTATGGGATACCAAATAGGGGGTGTGGTATGGAGAGGGACACATATGATGATGATAGGGCTGAAGCTTTCGCAAAATCATGTTGTTTTGGAGGGCCAGTGTAAACCTGATCCGAGAGCTATAGGAAAATCCAAGTGTCCGGGGCCCTGGATTTGAGAAATACCCATTTCTCACAATGAGTAGTAGACACGAGGGCCACATTGGCTCCAGTATGGAGTCTGGAGACCTTAAACCGCAAACCCTAAGCCCCAAACTCTTAACCCCAAACCCTAAACCCTAAACTCCAAAACCCTAAATCCTTCTGGAGTCATTTTTTGGGCAGAATTGGATGCCTGAAACCCTGTCCGTCTCGAAGTCAGAATCCTTTGAATTGCTGTAATGCTAAATCCAATATTAGGGGTACCCTTTTAAGGGGTTCTATAGGGGTGTATAGGGCTATATAGGGTATAGGGTTTAGGGATTAGGGTTTCCAAACATTATGGGTACCTTTTTGGGGGTCCCCATAATAAGGATTATAGTATATTGGGGTCTATATTGTGGTCCCCTTATTTTGGGAAACTAGCATATCAACTCTGGTTTTCACTAGCATCCCAGTAAGACATGACCCAGCTAAACCCTAACTACACCCTCAGCCCTAAACCCTAAACCCCGCGGTTTAGGGCCCTAGACCCAAAGTACTGTAACTTGCTTGGCTCTAAAATGAATAAAACAGCTTGCGCGAGCTCTCGATGACTGGCACTTGCCGTGTCAGTGCCAAGCGGCACATCGGACCCAAGTATCTGCCTAGCCTCGTGGCAAACTGCGTCTAGAGTCAAGGGGTCTTAAGGCTCAGGTTTAGGGATTCGGGATCAGGATTTTGGTCATCCAAGACCCTCCCTAGACATGCAAGAAACTAACTTCAAATGGAAGCGCGTCCCTTAAACCATCATGGATACCAATAAGGCCTTCTTGATACATACTATCGTCTACAGGAGACCTTGTCAGCTTCCTTATTATTTGTTTGGTGAACTGTATAGGATACCCTATGTGCGGAATCATCATAGTCATCACGTACACCCTAAACCCTAAAGCCTTGAGAATTTGCTTTCCGGGTGGCATTCTCTGGGCCTCGCTGTAAGGCGTTCTGCGTCGCTAGCCGGAGGAGAGAGGTCCTGTAAAAAGAAACCTTAGATCCTAAACCCTAAACCCTAAAACCTATCTTCTTGACAGAAGAGCTCCTTTACCACCTTTAGCCTCCAGCCCCTAAATTTTTGGAAATGCAGGGTGGCAGTAGGATTCATAACAAAGCCCAAAGGGTTTAGGGTTTAGGCGAAGGGGAAAATTGAAGCAGCCGCAAGTATGTTAGAGTACAGCATGCAAGACATGGCTAAGGGATAAGAATTTGTAGGGCTTGGGTTTAGGGTTTAGGGTTTAGGGGTTGATACTACAAATCCTGCATGACCTTAGTCTACTGTAGTACCATAATTCCCAATGTACATGGTATCTAGGGTAATGCAGGATCCACCGAAGGATTAGGGTTTAGGGTTGAAGGGGAATCTGGTCATCCTAACAAGGACCCTATCACTACCACACGGTGACCAACACCCTGAGCCCTAAACCTTAGTAACATGCGGTGGCCTACACCCCTTGAGCCAAAACGAGAAATTAGGGTTTGGGGTTTAACCCTAATCCCAAAACCCTTAAGGGTTTAGGGTTTAACCCTAATCCCTAAACCCTTAAGGGTTTAGGGTCTAGTGTTTAGGGATTGGTTTGAAGGTAATTCGGGTTCTCCCAAGCCCCCATGCGATCTCCTTAGGTTGCTGCATACTTAGCTCAAAGTGTTCCTAGGTATCCCTATGTAACCCCGATTAAGGAGCCAACCTTAGGCAGGCGGTTAGGGTTAGAATTTAGGGTTTGGGTTAGGGGCGTGGTAGCCAGAAAACAAATGCAATGCCCATAGTGACATCAAGAATGACGCCAACAATAGTGAGAATCTGAACGCGAACACCGGCACTGGCATTGATGCTGGTGCTGACGCAGAGCGATCAGTAGCAGCGATCAACATCACCATCATCGCCGTCATGTTGTCCAGCCACTCATGTTGTCTAGCCACTCCTGCATGTTTGGAGTGGTCATAACTGTTCAGCATCAAAGCCCCACTGCTTCAATTCCTAAATCCAAAAAGTGCAGCTGCGCAAGTATCAGCCACACCGCTGCTTACGGCAGCACAGTCCGCGTTTCCCAGCGAGCGCAGGTAGGTCTTGAAATGAGCCATAGTCTAAACTCCAAGTATCCCCCTTAAGAAGCCCTACAGTAGTCCCCCCTACATAACCTCTTATATTACCCCCTTAAGGAACACCTATATAATCCCTTATATTAGGCCCTTGAAGGAATAATTAGTAGTCCCCTATATAATCCCTTATATTTCCCCGTTTCAGGAATAGGGTGGCCCTATATATTCCCTTATATTACTCCCTTTAAGGAATAGTAGTCCCCTTATATAATCCCTGATATTACACCCTTTAGGGAATAGTAGTCCCCTATATCATCCCTTTAAACCCAAAACCCTAGAAACCCAAAACCCTAAACCCTAAACCCTAGAAACCCTAAACCCCAAAACCCTAAGCCACCTTTAAGTGGCTCAAATGGGAGTGCTATAGTCTAAACTCCTAGTATCCCCCTTAATTGCTCTTTTTTATGCTCCCTTACATAATCCCCTATATACTCCCCTTCAAGGAGTTTAGATAATAACTCACATAGTCCCATGTCTACACTCACATGGGTTTAGGGTGTCAGGTTTAAGGGTTTACGGGTTTAAGGGTTGAGGGTTTAAGGGTTTGGGGTTTCAGGGTTTAGGGTTTCAGGGTTTAGGGTTTTAAGGGTTTAGGGGTTGAGGGTTTTAGGGTTTTAGGGTTTTAGGGTTAAAGGGTTCAGGGTTTAAGGGTTTAGGGTTTTAGGGTTTTAAAGGTTTAGAGCTTAAGGGCTCGGGATTTAGGGTTATATGTTCCCTCATTAATGTCACGAGGGCCCTAGATACTAGTGTTTTCAAAGGGCTCTAAAAGCCAAGCAAGATTTGGTAATTGGATCAGCAGCCAGCCTAAACCCTAAAACTTAAACCCTAAATCCTACACCCTAAACCTTAAACCCTAAATCCTAAACCCTAAACCTTAAATCCTAAACTCTAAACCTTAAACCCTAAAAACTAAACCCTAAACCCAAAATTCTAGGCAGATTATGTAGCCTAAGAGCCTATCGGGTTCTTCCTGGGGTCTCTCCATTCAAGATTCTCCTTTCCCTAAGGCTCCTGCGACTATTGGGGGGCTTTCTGGGGGAAAGTTTGGGCTTTGGGGGCTAAGGTTTGGGATCTCATTATGGGGGTCCAGGAGCCTAAGGGTTATGGGGCATGCAGGGGGAAAGTAACTTTGAGGAACATCTTATGCAGTGGTTGAGCAGATTCTATTGGAATGCTATGATGATCCAACCATGAATCCGAAGCCCTACACACCCGGTCAAGGTTTAGGGCTTAGGTAAACACCCTGCCACAAAGTCCGGAAGTATTCCGACATCCTTTCTACAGGCAGTCGTTCCTTGCAGAATTATGCCAGCCTTTGTCAGTTTGTAAACACAAGTTCATGCATCACGATTTCCTGAAACGTTTGGCAGCGTTGTCAAAAGTGTGGTCCCCGTGTGTTTTTCCCTGTAATACGCTGCCTTAGAACAAGGGTACCCAAGAAGAGACCATACTGAGAACCTGTGAACTCCTCGAAGCCGAACCTTAAACCCATCGACATCCCCTGTCTGGAGACTTACCTTCAAGATTGCTGGGCTGTTTCACTCGTAGCTCTCGCCCGCGTCCAAATAAAATGAAGAAAAAACAGGCAGCACAAGGTTCCACACAATTTCGGCATTGTGGAGAGACGTTGCTAGGCCTGCAGGGGAACTTGTTGCATCCTCTTTGTTGTACAGTGCTGATTAGTTTTCGTCGTGTATATATATACATATATATATATATCTCTCTCTCTCTCTCTCTCTCTCTCTCCCTCCCCCCTTTATGGTAAGGGTACCTACCTGGTAGCTGCCCGCGCGAAAACTTCCTTAAGTACAGGTGAACCCGGGAACTGTGGCGTAGAAGGTCCTATCAAGGACGCACAAAGAAAGCTCCATGTGAGTAGTACTTCATTTGGGGATACTATGGTACCCATGATAGAGTAAGATTCTATCATTTTGGGGGGTATAGTACTTTATATACGGAATATAATCTTACTAGGTTCAACCACCAAAAAAAAGATACTCATGTGGGGCCCTGATGTGGGAGTGTGCTTTGCCAAGAGCTCCTTATGCTTACGTGGTGTTGCAGGTCCAGATGTAGTTGAAGGAGGATATGTAGGGGATTATATAGGGGACTATTTTATGGGTTATTAAGGGGGATACTCGGAGTTTAGATTATGGCTCAGATGGTAAATTCGAGCCCATTTCACCCTAAACCTTAAACCATACTACCCTCAAACCAACAGTCCTTACGTCAACCCCAAAGGTGCATAGAATAGTGGCTTCTTGCTTTTTTTTGCGGATTTTTCGGCCCTTGCTCTACCTATTTGTGGTCCAGGCGGTTTAGGGTTTAGGGATCACCCTAAACCTAAAAACCCTGAGACGCAAAGCCTAACAATCAAAGCTAGAGTGGCCGGCCCCCTTTTTCCACTTCAAGGCTTAATCGAGCGATTAGGGTTCAGGGCTTTCATAGCAAGATTATAACCTTACTAGAGTAAGCAACATATCCCGACAAGAAAGGTTTTGTGCCTGACGTTTCGGTACTCTTGACTTAGGGCAGGGTCTAGGTTCTATGGGTAAACATATTCAATATCCCCCTAACTGGCTTATGGTGCACAACCCCGACATGTAAAGTTGTGGCCTTAGTTGTATCCAGTTACTAAGGCAAGGGGCCTTCATGTATGATTGTTTTGCTGCGTTATTGTAAGTCATGAACCTTAAACCCCAAACCCTAAACCCCAAACCCCAAACCCTAAACCCTAAACCCCAAACCCCAAACCCCAAACCCTAAACCCCAAACCCTAAACCGTCAAAGGTTAGGTTAGAGCCACAGGCCCATCAGGGTACGACTACATAACCAGGATAGGGCTTGGGATGGCGTGGGGCATACTATACGATACCCTGAGGGTTTAGGGTTTAGGGTTTAGGATTAGGTACTTGGGTTTAGGGTTTAGGGTTAAGGGTTCAGGGCTTAGGGTTTAGTGTTTAGGATTTAGGTTTTAGGGTTTAGGGTTTATATACTATACGATACCCTAAGGGTCCAAGTACCCAATAATTGGGGGTTAGGGTTTAGGTTTTAGGGTTTAGGGTCCAAGTACCCAATAATTAGGTACTTGGTTTTTGGGTAATAGTAATCATAGTACAGGTTTTGGGTAAGTATATGATTATTACGTATTTGGACCCTTAGGGATAGGTATTTCAGGGTTACGAAGAAATGACATGGTTGTTACTATTATGCTAATTTGTCCACGGGTATGAATATTTCTAGTCACGGTTATTAATATGACTAGTAGTGGTGATTTTTTGATTGATATTCCTACTGTTCTTACCACTAGCACTATTATTGTACTTATTATTATGATTGCTCTGAATGTTAAAGCTACTTTGATTACTCTATTTTATTACTATGATTCCCATTACCATTATGGTAGCAGTCATAGTAGCCTTTGTCATCATCGTCGTCATCATCGTCAGCAGCAGGAGCAGTTGCAGTGGCATCCTAAAAGCTACCCACCTGTAAGTGGTTTCTCTATTAGGGTTTAGGGTTTAGGGTTTAGGGTTTAGGGGGGGGGGTGTAGTAGAGGAAGCCATTAGTTTAGGCACCCGCCGAATTTGAGCACTTCAGCGCTCCCCCTCAGCCCTAAGCCCTCAAACCTAAACCCTAATCCCTGCACCCTATATCCATCAAACCCGCACAATCCTCAACCCTAAGCCCCATGACTTGTCCTATTGTGTGAGAATGTTCGTGCCCTCTCCTTCCCTGACAATCCTCGGTCCTTCCGAGGGTCTTCCTCTATGCACGGCGAAGCCGCCAACCCAGTGTAGCGAGCGGTTCACATGAGATACTGTCGAAATTCGCCTTGTTATGTCATCCTGAAGGATTTAGGGTTCAGTGTTTATTGCCATCACTTAGGGCTTGGGAGGTGGGTTGGGGGTGTCATTTGGAACTTAACTTTAAACAAGGAAACGAGAGAACCCTAGGCAATGGTAAGTTTATGTGGGCTTGGACGGTTCAGGATTTAGGGTTTACGGCTGTCAGCACTAGCCTTATCAGTTTAAGGGACCCTTAACAGCGGACATAGGTGTCCCTCTCGTGGTTGAATATCGTGTTTCATACCGTCCCCAATAAGGAACATATGTCTAGGAAATATTGATTGTAGCCGATACTGTCCATGTGAAGGCTACCAAGAGACAATAATTTCAGGGTTTAGGTGTTTAGGGGTTTTGGGTGTAGGTGCTAGGTTTAAGGTCTTGGGGTTTAGGGCTCTTAAGGGACCATGAAGGGTGGAAGTAGGCGTCCGCTGGGTACTTTAGCATAGTCCCTAATGTGCTTTCCAAGAGGAGGCGGTTTAGGGTTTAGGGTGTCCATTCATTACATGGGAACTATTGACTAACCCTAAACCCAAAACCCCTAGACTGTAACTCATATAGATATTTCTGACAAGTGGGGTTCGACGGGAGAAGCCTGGGAATGCCCATAGTCCTCAAGCAAGAACGAAGTGCCCTTAAAACCCTAAGCCCTAATTCCTTAAACCCTAAACCCTACCTTTACCTACCGACCAAAGCCTACTTTTTCGTAGGTTCCTTATCAATTCTATACTAGGGCTTATAATAGGATCCTACAAGACAGTATGTTTTGGTAGGTTAAGGTAGACTGTATAGGGTTTTAGGGTTTAGGGATTTGGGGTCCAGCGCCCAACTATGCCTTGACGTGACGGTTGGCGCATGCAGACTGAACCGCGCGCATCCCCTCAAGCGGTAGTTACATCCTAGTCCTCAACCCAAAGATACTAAACCCTAAACCTTCAAATCCTGAATGGGACTAGTCCCCCTTAAGCAGAGCGAATATGGCTTTAGGCATTATAGTAAGAACCCCATACACCCCATATTCTATCTGCTTAGGGGGGACTCTAAACCCTAAACCCGAAATAGTAGTTTCCATGTTCTTTTCCAAAACCCTGAATTACCCCATTATGGCTGCCACGTCTGTATTTAACGAGCGAAACTCAGCCTTTCCTGGGGCCAATAGCTTGCCTACACGACTGCACCTTCTTCCAAACTAACATGAAGCCTCATGTGCGGGTTTCCCAAAATTAGGGTCACCTTTTCGAGTGTCTCTATCATTAGGACTAAGGTATTTCAATGAGAGGCGAGCCACTCAGAAGGCAGCCATCGACTCTTGAGGGCCCCTCCGCCAGACGGTCCGATCCTATCTGTCGACGCGAAGATGCACAGAGGGTTTAGGGTTTAGGGCTCCTGGAGTTGGGTTTTAGGGCTTAGGGCTTAGGGCTTAGGGTTTAGGGTTTAGGGCTTAGGGCTTAGGGTTTAGGGTTTAGGGTTGAGAGGTTAGGGTTTAGGGGTTAGGGTTCAGAGTGATCGCTGAGCACATGGAGATGATCCGCGTTGACAACCTAAAGCAGAGAAACCCAGATGGAACAGGCTTTGTCGTTTCCTGGACCGGTCCCTACGGGTACTTGGGGTACACATAGCACCTGTCCCAGAGCTCCGAAAGGACACCCTAATCCCTATCCTCTAAACCCTATCCCTTAAACCCTAATCCCTAATCCCAAATCTCTATCCTCTAAGCCCCATCCCCTAGACCCTTTAGCACAGCTCAGACCCCTGAGTGGATCTGAAAGTTAGATATCCAATTATACAAGCCCACAATAAGCATGATGAATAGGGTTCAGGTTCAAGGTTGAGAGTGTAGGATTCAGGCTTTGGCGGTTCAGGGTGTAGGATTTAGGGTAGGATTCTCCACATTCTCCCAGGTGATTTGATTTTACAAGCTTATGCTGAGGACAGTGATTCAAGAGATCCCATGGGTCCTGCTGCAGGGATACCATGGACCGTAATCCCTAAGCCCGAAACCCTAAACCCCAAGCCCTAGACTTCAAACCCTAGACCTTAAACCCTAAACCTTAAACCCTAAACCTTGAACCCTAGACCCTAAACCCCAGACCCCAAACCCTAGACCTTAAACCCTAGACCCTAAAGCCTAGACCCTAAACCCTAAACCTTAAACCCTAGACCCTAAACCCTAGATCCTAAACCCTAAACCTTAAACCCTAGCCCCTAAACCCTAGACCCTAA
>CAJNIZ010047327.1:102351-144271 GCA_905231905.1 Symbiodinium pilosum | reverse complement strand
GGTAGTTCTTGGGGGGGGTGACCATGTATATATATATATATATGTATACATATGAAGGTTATAATATAGGGGATTATATAGGGATACATATTGGGTTTAGGGTTTAGGGTCTAAACTCCTTGAAAAGGCGGGTTTATAGGGGCAGCTACTCACGTCTGGTTAGCTTGGAATGGAGGAATCGAAAAGAACATGAAAACTACTGTAATGGGTTCAAGGATCCATTCCTTCATTCCTAGCTTACTAAAGGTAAGGCTACGAGGAAGCACTTTGTGTGCCAATAAAGTAGTGCTGCCGTCAGCTGCGCATGTTGTCCGCTGTGCTCGTTCTGCAAGCATCCCTAGTGCTCCCTGCATCCCACTTAGATCTTCTGTAGCATTCACGGTCGCAAAAAGTATTCCTGTGACATCATTTCTTGCAGTTGCTGCACTTTCGTGCCGCCACAGGGAGCAGGATATCCTGCCTCTGCTCCTCCTGATAGCAGTCGAGGCAAGGGCTCGTCCATACAGAAAAACTCCCCAAGTGGCAAAGCACTTCTCACAAGAGCCCCTTGAACGCGCCGCTTTGCTGTTCTGCTCTCGGAGGCGCAGCGCGGCTTCTAGCCGAGGTTGGCCTCAGATTGATTTCAGTAGTTTCTGTGAAAGTGGCGAGCGTAAGGATGCAGCTCGTCGCGCATGGAACTCAAGAGCATATGTTGCAAAGCTGCTATGAGCGGATGTCGAGTACATGCACCTCCAAATGCACTCGGTTGAGGCTGCGAGAAATTCCACTGCTTCAGCTAGCTCGGCTGCAGGCGTATGTTGTCCCCAAATCAACAGAAGCTTAAGAGGCAGTTGGACCTGTGTCGCAGTTGAACATGATTTTCATAGAGTTTCTGGTGAGCCACTGCATGCAATAGCGAGTAGCAACGCATGTTAAGGGAGGCAGTGTTCCTGGAGGTGTATCAAGCCAGCTGAGACCAGATCAGCGCAACCAGGAGGTCGTCTGAACCTCGGAGAAAAAAGCAATCTGAAAACGCTTGGACTGCTTCTTGGCTGCAGGACAAAGTTTACGATCAGCCTGGCACTTACCGGATTCACGCGACCGCCAGAAACAATCCTTATGTGTAGGGGATGTCGCTTTTCAGGATTGACAACATGCTGGAGGGCCTTTTGGTCAAGAGTTTGGCCCTTAGCGGCCTCAGCGACGCTCCTGCAAGAAGCCATTGCGGCTGCATGTGAAGTTTGTGAGTAGGTCGGCAGCATGCTCAGGCCAGCAGATCACGCACACGCTGAGTCACCACAATGAGAGACGGACTTAGCAGACTTAGCATGTGCAATGCATGTTGTTTTTTTCTTGGTGCCTCAGCTGTTGCCTCCTGGCTCTGAGGATGATTCCGGAAATTGCAGAGACGGCCGCCAGCTTAACCCAGCAGCACAGGTCTTTATGCTGGTTTAGCGGTGTAGTGTTTCTCAGAGCGTATTGGTGCTGCCTGCTTGCGTGTGAGGTTGAGCGGGATCAAGCTCGAATAAACAAACAGCAGGGCACCAAGATGATGGTACTTGTGGAGATCTATGCTGCTGACAGCTTGCAGAGCAGTTGCAAACAGCTGTTGGCAGCCTGAAGCCTGCATTCCTGAGCAGTTCTGACACCAGGTATGTTTTAATAGGCAATTTTGAGACACTGGGTCTGTGACAAGCAGCTGTGACCTTGGCACTCACCCATGTGCATGTTGTGTAAGGAAAGCCGAAATTAAAAAGAGGCTGGGCTGAATAGAGCGGCATTGTGCACTGGTCATCCTTTGAAAGTTTCATGAAGTCCTTGACACGATGTGCATTGCATACTGATGATACAGAGGGGGCAGAGGGTCACATCGGGCTTATCAATATGGGTATAGATATGGATATAGATATAGATATATAGAAAAAGATGTATACGGCAAAAGCGTTGCGCAGGATGGGTTGAGCAGAAGGCCACCCTGAACATGATTCCGCTGGATTATTGCAGAATGAATGGGATTGGACTAGTCCTACAGATTCCTGAAGCATGGCATGCTGAAAAACATCCCGGCAATGATCCAGCCCTGATCGCTCGGTGCATTGGCGAGGGCCACTGGCACACCGAAGCACCTCCCTTCAACTAACGGCACCCCCTGAAAAGTAGAGCTCAACTACTGGTAAGCTACAGCATGAGTTGCACTTATCACAAGTTAGAAGCTTCTAGTTTGGTGCTCTGTTTGTCATTGCACCCTTCTACGTCTTGTCCGCACCATGGGTAGTAGCCGGAATCACGAACCGGATGAAATTTGGGAGCTTTTCACTTTGCAGCAGGGGGTGCACCTGTAGCTCGCGCAGCTTGCAGCTGCCTTTGCATGCGTGGCTTGCTGATGGCAATGATCCTGTGAGAGCAGCCTGTGCATATGGATGCAGGGTTTGAGCGATTTGTAGCGGCCAGTCCTTTCTCGAGGGCTGGTATGAATAAGATTCTAAATTGACTGATTGACCACGTGCCATGTTCGTCTAAGATCATTTGTAACCCCTGAGCGCGTGAAAAGAAACCTTGCACTGGCTCCTGCCCTTCTTTTGGAGTTGCGGACGTCCTTTTGTCTGGCATGCTTGGCCATACGGCGCGGGGGGTGGATGTCATTCACTAGAGCATTCGGATGCTGCCGGGTCACCAGACTTTTTTGGTCGAAACTGGCGGTCTGGCAGCGCAAGGCAGCTTGCTTGGTGGAGTGTTGCGCTCTGTAGGTGGTTTTTGTACCGCAGACTGGAAGAGCCTGCTGCCTGCTGCTGCGTGTAGGCATGGAAGACATGACAGCAATTAAAAGTCATCACATCCGGTGAGCCACGTGCGCGTTCAGTTTCACTTAGTCACCAGCCTCAGAGCCGTCTGAGCACAGAGTAGGGCATGGGGCAGGAGGCAAAAGAAAAGTGTCCTTCCTGTGTAGGTGATTACTGATTAGGTTGAGGAGGCTGCAGCAGATTTGAACACAGCGTGCCTCATACACTGACGTGGCTTCAACGCTGCCTGCCATTCTGCTACTGGCTCAGGCCACAAGATCTATGAATCCACATCAGTCACTACAGAGAGGCACCCAACACCAGCTTGACCTCCTCCCCCAGCCTCAAGCCTTGACATGCATTGGCAGAAGCTAGTAAAACCCCAGCATGACTGAGAAGGGCGTGCACCTACATCCCAACTGAGTGATGTCCGGGCCGCGCGATGCTGCGTTGACAGGTCGATGGTTTATCAAGGCGATGAGAATTTGAACAAACCGGGTGTAAGCAGCAGACCACTGCAAGGCATCATTTGAGGATTTGTGGTCAACGTTGTAATATGCCAGGCCTTCGGTGTACAAGAGAAGGACTATGAGGCGCGTACTCTTGCAGCTGAAGCTCCTCGTTTTGTTGGATTGCATTAGCCTACTTGAGCAAAATCAGAGAGAATCCCTCTCACGACTTGGCAGCGTTAAGTCTGAATGAGCCCGTGGGAACTTTCATGCTGTCGCTGGCCTGAATCACAAATAGTACCCATCGCTGGTGATACAAGCATTAGCAATGTGCAGCGGGCGGGGGCAGGAACGAGGAAGAGCCTGACCAGCAGCATGTGCTTGCCATCATGATTTGTCGAGGATTTGGCTTCAAGGTTGCATTATGACAAGTGTTGGATTGGCCAACACGTATTCTGACATCGAGGAGTTCCATCTAGAAGTGGCAGCAGCGCAGGTACTGATTGCTTCAAACTCGAAAACGCAGGTGCAGAGAAGCTGAAAGGTAAGTCTCCAGCATGTGCATCAACGCATGCAATGATCAAATCATCAACACAGCGTGTAGAATCCAGATCCATGCTGTACCGTTGCATGGATGGGTCCGAAGATGACCTGGAGCTCCTCAACAAGCATGACGATGAGGAGGAGCATCGCATCTTGAAGGGCTGCTTTCCAACGCTGAGCCTGTCCATTGGTCTCGTATCAGTGATGACTAATACTCGTAGTGGCGGTAGCCCGGCACCTTGGCGAGCCTGAGATGGTAAGCAATACTTTGCCATTGTAACATGAAGAACGGGTAGTGGCACTCAATATCGGGCGCCGTACGGCAAGTCGTAGGACCGCACAAGTAGTCATTACACAGTGGAAGACGGGTTCTTGCGGTCTCACCTTCATCAACTACCGGACTTCCAGCGTTGTAGATACAAGGTTTGCATTCCATGCCTGGCAGTAGATGACTCCTTGGCTGGCGCAGGAGGGTCCCAGGCCATCATCCAGATCTTGGAGGCCTTGCCAACTGCCAACAGCGAAAGGACGTATTCCACTTTTGCAAGAGTGGTGCAACAATGAAAGCAGCATCAGAGCAATGGACAGCCGAGAGCAAGCCCGCCTGTGAGGTGGAAGGCAAATCCCTTGTTTGAAACACCCTGACAGGTGGCCAAAGCGCGGCGCGATGCTGGCGCTGGGATGCTGCATTGGCTCAATGATTGCTTGGGGGACCTGGGGTGACCTCGCGAAGAGATTGAGACTCACAAGGCCATCAGCAACTATTCAAGGGTGGATGCTGGCTGCCCCGGGAGATCAGTTGGGTGCCGAAGTTGCGGATGATGGAATGCTGGGCATCCCCTTTATTCACTCCACCCCTGAGGAGCCAGTGCCAGAGTTCAGCCATATCCACAAAGAGGAGGTCGAGTTGGGCATCTCCCAGCTTGCGGTGGCCCGAGTGGATTGCTGGGGCCCGTGCCATCAAAAGGCGGGCGTTTGGGAGACTTTACGTCTAGAGTAACCAAGATTTGTAGGTTTGTTTGGCCATTTTGCGCTAATCTGGTGCTTAAGCTGGTGTGGCATTGCTGCAGGAAAAAGCATGTCCCAAAGAATGGCTATACTCGGAACAAAACATGGGACAGGGACCAAACAAAGTCGCGTGGGATTTGCGTGGGCATAGTGTGCTGGCGTGGGATTTGCGTGGGCATAGTGTGCTGGCCTATGCACGCTTGCAGCACGCGAGACGTGAGCAAACTTCGCACCATCCTCAACGTTTGGCGTAATTAGGCAAGCCAGCGGCAGCTGTGAGATGGTAGTTACACGCAAAAAATGTGAATGATCTGCCAGAAAGATAAAGAGGACATTTCGTGGATGATGCGTCCAGGCTGGCTGGTGCCACTGGTGCGGCCGCGGCCGCGCTTGCTGCCGTCGAGGTGCTGATGACCCTGCCGAGTGCCGTGGCTTCGGCGGATCGTGGAGGCCTAGCGATTCACGTGCACTGATGTCAGAGCATGGTGAATTCCTGAAGGGGTGTGCCACGAGGCATGAGTGCGTTCGCATCCCCTCACCTGCCAGTGGGAAGTGCGGCGGCCTCGAGGTAACAATTTCTCACTTCGGCTCCGTGTTTTATTCACATAGCCAAAAACGTTTCCGGGCCCACTGACTCTTGCACATCTTCACTTGAGGTGGAGGGGATGGATGGCGAGGATCCAGGCAGCTGCAGACAAGTAAGGGAGTCAAAGGGCAACAGTCCTAAAGCCTGAATGTGGAACAGTGAAACAACGAACAACGCCTCCCACAGTGTAATTTGAATTGGACTTGGGCCTCTTGCCATGCTTTGCAGGCACTGTGTCCCTGGCTACACTTGTGTCCGCTTGAGTCGGCACTACTCGGAGCTCCTGGGCCGAATGGAAGCTACAAGGATCCCTATGACCTATGACCTATTCTGTGCTTGCAAGGCGTTGCGTGAGATGTTTTATTTTGCAGCTGTTTCAGCTGCAAAGATCATTTTAGAAGTCTCGACAGCTTGTCCTTGGCTAGCAGACTGGGACTGTGACGGTTTGTGTCTGTGTAGGCAACCGTGTAAGTTCAGGTGCCGCTTGGCCTCAGCAGTGGCCAAGAACTGCGCTTCTCCATACGGCGCCGCGTGGCTGGATACTGTACGGGTGAAAGCGGCAGATGTTGCGCACAGTAAGGCTTATAAGGATGTTTGGTTGTCTGCAGGTCACGGTGTAAGTTCTATCCGCTGACATCTGAAGACGTGTTTAGGTTTGCGGCGGCTGGTACGACAACGCCCCATGGGAGAACTGCTGCGCTGCGGGTCACGAGTGTGCTGAGATTGCTGTTGGGCTCGGCCTGAAGGTGCACATGATCTCAGAACATGGCGTTTCGTGATGATGTGTTTGGCCCATGAAGAGTCAATCCCGCGAGGCTTCGAAATGCGTGCCTATGTCGCTTCGACATGGCGGGCAGTCTTGCTTTTCCCAGTGCGACGAGGACAGCTTGCCTTCAGAAGTCTAATGTACGGTGTGCTTTGCGAGTTTTCTGGCATGCTGGCGAGGCCGAGGGAGAGTGTGCGTGGTGTGGAGCAGGAAACGCGTGCTGCTCACGGCATAGTAAAGATGCACCTCTTGAATGCAGGGGTGCTCAATTTCTGAGCCTGGAAAACTTCCAGTGCGTTGCGCCGAAATACTCGCCAAGAGTCAAGCATTCAGGACAGGATTGCCTGCCACATTGCAGAGGTGCTGGAATGTGCGACTGGTGTGGTGAAGGCAACGCATGCTGCCGGAAGGGAAGCCAGAGCGACCCTAGTGAGTGTCGTGGAGTCAGGAGCTTTGGCCGTTCCGATAGGCATGTGTGTGTCCGACCTGTGCGGGAAGTATTCCAGGATCACGCACAGCAAGACTGTTGGCAGCCTTGCGATAAGACTCCAGGCTATTGCTCATGGTGCGGTGAGGGCATGGCCTGCTGCCGGGAAGGTGCGCAAAATGACCCGTACGAATGCCACGGGGTTGCGTCCTTCAGCCGTCATGATCGACACGTGTGCGTGCAACCTCGCTCTGCGCAGCCAGCCAGCCTTCTATCAGCTGGCTCTTCCTCAATTCACCATGTAGGCTTGGATTGCTGGTATGAATGTGGCGGATCCGGCTTTTGCAGATGGTGTGGTATTGGCAGCGCCTGTTGCAGATTTGGAGCACGCTTTGACGCAGAGGAGTGCAGCGGTGCTACTGCATTCAGCTCTACTGAGCATCATGTCTGCGTAGCGGTGCCCTACGTCATCAACAAGGCCATCCAGCAGGGTGGGAGCAGAACTAAAAAAACCTCCAGTCTTGTAGGACAGGGTGAATCCAGTTAGTGGGCAGCAGTGAGGCGGCCGCCTTCTCGCAAAGAAATTGAGTAGCTCACACTATCTTGGGCATCTCATACCGCGTGAGGTGCAGATTGCTCCAGATCACCGCGTGCTCTTCAATGGTCGTGAGATTGGGCCAGGTGGGAAAGTTCGTGGGGCTGCCGGGACTGGAGCTCATGCAAAAGAGGCGCAGGCGGCAGGACTCGATGCCATCCGCACATGGTCTCTGCAACAGTCGCGCGGGGCTCTTGAAGCCTTCAAGCTTGGGCGGCACAAACTCAAGGTCGCTGCTGGTATATACCTGTCCACATTTAAGGACAAGTATGAAGGCGAATTTTGCAGCCTAAACCACCCATGGTGGCAAGAGCAGTTGCAAGAAATCCTGTCCAACGTCACAATGCACCGCAACGATCCAGGACTGTTGTGGTGGCAGGCTGGGAACGAGCTCGAGCTTCAGATAGACTGGGCAGGTGGTTCTGAATGCATGTGGCGACGCTTGGAGTGGGTCGTTCGACACATCAAGATAGCTGACCCGAACCACCCGGTTGGCACCGCGATTGCTGGCTTTCACTCAGCAGCTTTGGCAAAGCTTTGGCAAAGCTTGTTCAGAAAGTTGAGGCGGGTTGTTGCAAGTTTGGCAATTGCTGTCGGGAGCTTGAAGAGCTTCAAGAGCCTATTTGTGCATGGCCTCTTGGAGCCCAAGGTAAAAGTTGGCCGCCTCAACACCCTCTGCCCTTCCTTGGACTTCTTGGGCCTCAATGTCTACGGTGGAGATGCCTACAAGATACCACAGAAGCTGCGCAGCGCCGGTTGGACCAGGCTGGAACAAAGGAACCAGTCCCAGAAAAAGCATGCCCAACAACTGCAACTGCAGCTGCGGTTTTAAGATCGGTGACAATTGGGATGTGTCTTGGTCGTCAAGTCTTGAATATATTGATCAAGTACGCAAGCCTCCTCAACGCTTGCCCCAAAGCAGGCCATATGCTGTGACCGAGTTCGGAGCCGCTGGGGCATGGATGGCACCACAGAGCTCCTGGAAGGCGCTGGCCTCAGGACTGTCAGAACGTATGGGCAAAAGCCAGCAGTTGTCACGTTTATTGCCCTGACGCGGGCAAAGCAAATAGGCCCAACCGCAAGAGCTGCATAAATGAAGTGGAAAAGCACCTCAAGTACCCACCGAGTTGCATATTGCATAGATGCAGAACACTGAACTAACAATGTTTGCGGGAGCACTAGTCATGCATCGTCGCAATGAGCGGCTAGGGTTTGGGAAGTGTTTCTGAGGCACCAATGGAGCCGACCTCCACCCAGATCCTTGGCAGGCATTGTTGTTATGCCTTGGCAAATTGTTCGCCGATGTTGTTTCTGGCACCCGTCTCTTTCTTCACAGTTACTGTAAGACAACTTGCAGTACGAGTCAGGGGTTTGACTACTGCACCGAGGAAAGCCATCATGCTGCGTCAGATTCACCAGGAATGTTTGGCACAGCAAAGCTGCTTGGGCACTTTTGCCTTTATGTGGGGCTGGAAGTGGGAGCACACACCCACGTGGTTCAGCACCTTCAATGAGCCTCAGCAGAAGTCCTGTTCTGCAAGAGTAGCGGGAATCCTTCTTATGGACCTGCAAGGAGTGGCGCGCTGCCGGCGTTGATGAACCAGCCTCGGATGTGGTGCAATCCATGCAGGATATCAACTGCAGATGATTTTAGAACAAGAGTGTGATACAGGGTCTTTGCCCTTTGCTCCAGGAAGCATGGACTGGCCGGGCTTCCAGGCATCCAGCACCCAAAATCACTGCAGTCAAGGCGTGGCAGAGGAACAAATTAAACAAGGCGCTTGAGTACTCATGCGCCGCATGGGGACCCGTTTTTTTTTTGCTGTTTGGTCTTTTTTGTTGTTGGGCCTCTTAAAGACGACCCAGGCAGACCGGTAAGTGAGTGAACTCCCGTCCCCCGCCAAAACAGCAAAAAGATAACATCGCCCCCCGCCCAAACAACAAAAGAATAAACACGCCCCCGCCCAAACAGCAAAAAAACATGTCCCCCCCCCTCCCCGGCTCAGCTCAAACAGCAAAAAAATATACACGCACCCGGCCCAAACAACGCCGTTTGGGCGGGAGTCTGTTTTTTGCTGAAAATGAAATTCTGCCGTGGAGAGATGGGGGTAGGGGAGGGGGCGTGTTTATGTTTTTTTCGTTTTGGGCCGGTGGCATTTTTTTTAGCTGTTTGGGCGGGGCCCGCGCCTCCGCCCAAACAGCAAAAAAAACAACCCAAAAGCCCAAACAAGAGAAACGACCAGACAACAACAAAACACACACTCTTACTGCCGCAAGCAAAGCCAACATTTCATGACTTTTCGAGTGATGGAACCAGGTCATGGGCCCGAACGGTCCCGCACCAGTGCCTCTTGGCGTGACAGTGCAGCATGGTGCTGTTCTCCAAGTGGACGTGCACCTTGCCTGCAGAGAGCAAGCTGTCTGTCAGATGATGTGTCGAAGTGGAGAGGGTTTCTTCGCAGAAAGTGAGGAATGCTGTTGACATGCCCAACAATGATGCCGGAGCCTGGCAGAACAATGACGTGGTCTGGGTTCTGACAACCGACAACCCTGACTCACCGTCCGAAGTGGCCACAGCCATCCCTGGAGTTGTGCAGGTGTGTCAGGGAGCGAGCCCACGTGACAAGTTGACCGCCCTGGTCCCAACACAAATGTTGATAGATGGGGGCTCCTACCGACTCTATGCCTTTGTCCGGGATCATGTGCCTCAGTCCCGTGAAAACTGTCTCCCCCCACCGGATGGCAGCGATTGTGACAAGGCTGTGAGATGGATCATGAACGAGGGCACCAACTTGCATGCTGACTGGTATCCTGGCTTAAGCCCTGCGTCAAGCTATGCAGAAGTGCAGGGCTATTTGCACGAAAACGGAAAATGCCCATCACCATGCCTTGGAAGCGAGGGGGTGACAGAAGCTCACATGAACATCCCGTTCAAGGTGTGCCACAACGCTATCTTTCCTGAGCCGTGCGCACGGCAGATTCGAAAGCTGGAGCAAGATCTGGAGGCCAACCCTGCCAGCTTTCCTGATCTCGATCGCAAAGCAACCCCGAAGGACCTGCAAATTTGTAGGCAGAAGACCATTAATGTCCATTAGAGAGAGTATGAGAGAGTCAATAGAGAAGCTAGGCCCACTTTGATGCTTGCAGGAGCTGCAGGCCTTCATCCACACCAGATTGCCAGACCTGTGTCCAGTTCCCTGTGATGATTGCGAAGATGCTTAGCAGCAGCTCATAGCGAGCCCGAAATCGCAAGCACTCCTCGAACTCAGCCAGGATGCGACTCAAAATTCGGCCTGTGGCAGGCGCAGTGCCGCTTTGGCAGAGCTTCTTGATAGATCAGCTGTATTGCATTCAGTATTGACAATGCAACTCTAGGCCTTGGAGGAATCATTCAGGTTGGGAGACAAGTGGATGCCAGCTGCCCGAGGCTTGCGAGATGTAGGGCCCTGCTGGCTGACACTGCTCCTGCTGCTATGTTCGTTCTTTGCTGATGCTACTGCTGGTGTGACAACCAAAGTGGCAACATCACCGTTCTTTGCTGATGCTGCTGCTCCACGTTCTCATTGTCGTTTGCATCGCTACTGAAGCACAGACGCCGGCACTACCTTATCTGCAACAGCTTTTGAGCAGACTCACCACTCTGACCAAAATACACCACATTGCCTGCTACAACATCAGAAGACGTTCGCACACCAACACCACCACCCACCAGAAACCATAAGGGCATTGAACGAGCTGCAATTCCGTGCACCATGCAGCCAGTATTCTATACATATGTACCCGTGATGCAGCAATGTCTGATTGTCATTTTCTGCCTTCCCAGCCCCACCCCGGCGAAGGGCCATTGCGGATCAAATGCAGAAGATACGCGAACCGTTGACGGCTCCCTTCAGCGGTGTATCTATGTGGGCAGGATTTTCAGAGCTTCAAAGCGTTCTGCAGCACCTCGTCCTAGAATAGTTGCCCGCACCTGCACAGCTGTTCAGGTCTGCCCAGTGAGGTGAATATTTCCAGAAGGGGGTATTGTCAGTAACGCTCTTTGTCCAGCTGTGCATGGCAATTACTGAGGCGCTATGGAAAGCACTCCTGCCCCCAACCGTGCTCGCTAAAGATTCCTGCGCACGCGGCTCACTTGCATGAGTTTTTTCTATTGCTTGTTGCTTCGAGCTGCCATGTTTGGCTGTCGGTCCGAAATCTCAAGATGTTTTCATCGAGTTCCAAGTGCTGCAACAGCTGCTACTGCTAAGGGCTGCTACCGCTAAGGTTCAGGCAAGCTGTCCTTCCTAAAAGCGAGATGCCACACTGGTACCATATCATCCTCTTTGTGCAGATTGCCTTTTGCCAGCTCGCCGGGACACCCGGTGGTGTCGAGCACTGCGGCAGCCAGATGCTCTGCCCAAGCTGCGACAAGCCGAACGGTGACATCCGGATGGTGCATTTAATTCGAAAAGGTCAGTGGGAGACTGACGCACGCTGGCCGACAAGGATCAGCTGGCGGCGCAGATCAGTTTTGGTTACATCGAAGATGCCATCATTACTCCAGGAATTCTACCTGTTTCTTGACTGCTAGGTTATAAGCCAATTTCACCCTACCACTGCATGGTGCAGGAGGATGGCTGTAGAGTTGTGAGTGAGCTCGAAGAAGGCCATTGGCTCTGAGGTGCTCGGATGAGCCCAGGCCAAGGGAATGTCCATGCATGTGCAACTTGTACAGGTATGTAGTGAGGTGTTTGCTTGTGCCGCCTCAGGAAACTTCTCAAGATGGTGGTCCTTTGGTGTGTCCTAACAGGATATCACAAGAGTAGACAGGTACAGCCCACCTTTCTCTGGCTGCCAGTTGAACCCTGATGGCGTCGGGCATGTCAAACTCCTGCTTGTTTTGGCTTTGCCATGCATGACCGTAGACTGTCCATGTATAGGGTATAGGCGTGCCAGGCAATGAGCGGCGAGGACAGTGTAAATCCATCATGCCAAACCGCTGACAAGCTCCAAGATCTGAAGGATGGTTCATCTCAAAAGGAGTGAGGCTCTGCAGTGATGGGATTGGGCAGCCGCATGCAAGAGGGGGATGTGTCTCGCACAGAGCTGTGAGAACAGTACAGCAAGACAACATGCCAGCAACAGAACTGAAAAGTGGCAACAGGTAGTAGCATCAGTGGCATAAAGCTTGGGCACACGCTGATTCATTGGCGGGATGCTGCAGTGAGGTAGTCTAACAGATCAGCTCCTGCTGGGGGCGGAAGCCTTTCAGAGGTGGAGAAGCAATCAAGAATCAAGTCGCATCGACTCTCTCCTTGCCCGGGTGGGCTCGGGGCAATGTCTCCCCAAAAGGGGGGAGGCATAGCTAGAAAAAGAAGAAGAAGAAGCAACAAAGGAACATCATGGATGCACATGCTCTAGTAGCCCCGAGAGGCGCGTCTTAGAATCTCATCCGATGATTGACTTTCGTTTCTCGAGGGCACCCGCGAGCTTTTTGAGTACTCGTCTGCCGTTTTGCAAGTCAAGGCCGGTCTGAAGGGGGTCTGAGGTTTAGGCCGCAGGGTTCCGAGATCACTGGCACGTCATCATACTTCTTGATGCTGTATAGTCTCAGATTCCTCATGCTCCGTGCGGTGTCAGCAACCAATCCGTTCCTGCTGTCTAGGCGACTGGGCAGAAGCCGCATGCTCAGAAGCCAGCGCACTTGTCGTGTTATGTGAGATGCCTTCCCTGCTGTGCGGCGGCTTGAAGGTTTCACGTGGGCCCCTTCGAGGCCAATCCCATCTTCCAGCTACAGAGTCGTCAAATCAAGGCAGTTGTGTTGCAGGTTGTCTCAGGCGGTGAGCTGCAGAAGAGACTGCACGAGGCCTGAACTACAAGTACCAGAGACGCGGGGAAGCCATGCTATGCAATGTTGCTAGGCCTTGCCTGAGAAGCAGAGGACTCGACGCAGTGCCAGAACTTAGCACCAAGGGGATGCCTGCGTGCAATGCATAGGACATGCAAGGACGATTTGCGTTCACAGGGTCAGGCCGCAGGGTCAGTTCTTGTAGATTCCCAACACTACGGCATGGACGTCCTGAAGTTTTGCATGCAACTTGCACACAGCCAGCCTTCACACTCCGATCTTGGCCTTTGGCTAGTTTCTATCATCCTGAGGCCCTTTCACCATAGGCGACGTCCAAGCAATCGATGCGGGTGAGCTGGGAGGTCGCTTGTCACATTCGGGGTATCAAAGAGCGAGTACTAAGTGAGGAAAGCAGCTTAAAACATCAATTCTCTGTTTGCATGGTGAAATGTCCAGCCGTCCGGAGTTCTGGATACCAGCAACACAGAACAAAGAAGTTAGGTCCCCTCAGTCTGTCTCACTAGGTGGATGTTATGATCCTGTAGAATTATAGGGCTTGCTGGCTATGTATTCTTCCCATGCTCCTGCATGGACAGACGCGTGGCCAAGGTCTTACATTCAAGAATGTAGTGGCACGCAGCTCAGTGGCAATCCATCTGCCTCAGTCTCCCAGCTCAACCTTGACAAGCCTGTGACCTTGGGACTTGGGACTGCATTGAAGCTGACATACCTCTAACTCGAGGCACTGTCATCTTACGGTTGCTTGCTCTTACTGTTGCGCGGGCTGCGTAGCAACTCAAGGCTGTCGCAAGCAGCAAGCTAGGGATCGCAAGCGTAGGGACCCTAAAGCCGGATCCCTCGTTTCGAGAAGCCCCCATGGATGGCCTGCTGGCGCGCTGCGCTGGTCCTGTCAATTGCGGTGGCAGAGTTCTATGAGCCTTGCACACCGCAGCAGGCACTCCAAGCAAGGGGCCAAGTCTATGCTTGACAACCTCACGAAAAGTATTAGCGCACGCTGCCTCCGCCAGAGAAAAGGGGGAGGGGCAGAATCTCCAGAGGGTTGGTGAGGGGGGAGGGCATAGGGCGGACTTGGGGATCAAGGGGTAGGGCGGGTGATAATGCATGATTTAGAGAGGGAGAGGAGGTTGTGGGAATGTAATGTACCATGCTGGCGAAGCACTGTAATCCCAGCAACAGCCGCTGGGCGCAAAAGTTCCCCCGAAACAAGAAAAGGCAAAGAACAAAGTGCCAATCATGCCGTCTATGGGGGAGACGGGCCAAAAACATCGCAGTGATAAAACTGTTTGCAGTTACCCCGGGAACAGTGCGCAAGGTAGGGGGATCATGAGGTTGGTGCTGATGTAACTTAGCCTGGATTGGGTACTGTGATTGTAATGCTCTGCATACAAATTGGCAGCACCATGCGCAAGTCTCACAACATTTCTGATGCCAAGGGGAAGGGGAAGGTGAATATATGCCAGGCTGGGTATTTTGGTTGTAATGCTGGCTAGTGGGGTACGCTGTGACAGCGTGATCTATGAAGTTGTCCCCTGACAGTTTTGACACAGCACTGTTCTCGTTGCCATGCCAGGAGAGCATGGGGTGGAACAGAAGTGGATAATGCAGAGATATCCCCTAGTATACGTATCGAACCATGTATGGTGTGTTTGCTTGCAGGTGACAATATAAGGGGAGAAATCTGATTAACCAGCCCACTGGAGCACGAGCGTATAGACCCCATCAACAGAGTGGGAGTCGGGTTTCGCAGTTCGTGTCACCGCCTGGTCGAGAAGGGAGTATCGTCATTGGGGAACGGAACATGGGAAAGTGAATGCAGTAGGTGGGACGCCCAGTTCCAATCACAATGACCTCGGCTCCGGCCCTCCTGGGATTCGCTGACTTGTGGACTTGTTCGCGGGCTTGGGGTTCACCCCGGCAGGGCTCTAGGGTCCTGCACAGCCCATAGAGGAAGAAGAAGAAGGAGGTTGTGGGGACGGTGGAGAGGAAGGTAGAGGAGCCCGGTGGGGAAGCACAACTTTGGTGCCTACAGAAAAAGCCTGAGATAGCAGTTGGTTGGGGAAGGGTTCCACTTGCTAGAAAGTCGACTGAGGGGGGGTGGTGCTGGAGGAGGTGGTAGGGCACGTAAGGGCAAGGTGTAGTTGAAGTCATCTCTTGAACACAAGAGAGGAGCCGGGGCAGGGTAAAGGAGGTAAAGATGGCTTTGAAAAACAGCTCCTAGAGTCCTAGAGAGTGCCCGGAAGTCCGCGGAAACAACGAGTTCCACGGCACGGAGGGAGGATAATTTCCCCGTAGCTCCTACGGCCTGAGGCCTTGGATTTCACTCGCTCGCGAAGGGAAACGCAAAAAACTTTGGATGGGAAAAAATGGTGACCTGAGGCGTTGGACCGAGTGCGCTTGCTGGATGCTGGGTCGAATGACTTCAAGGGTGGGAGTTTGTGAAAACTATCCTCGTATCATCTTGAGGCATTTTTAGAACCCCCTAGACTTTGGTGGGGCTACCTCCTTCGAGAGATCTGCGCCAGGCTTCTGTCAGACTTGCCAGTCCAAACTCCCAAGATCACCCCGCAACCGACCCTTGGCTTACACTTTATAATGTAAGATGTGAGGTTTACTAGTATTCCCATTCTTACTACAGGGTTTGGTGGGTGCATGTGGGCTCCTGTGGATTGTTACTCAGTGTCTGTACTGGGTGTCTGCATAGGGAGACAATAAACTACAGCCATGGGCCGCATACGGATTTGAGTACAATACGGATCCTCATGCTTGGGTTTTGGTATTCCATGAGTTCCAGTATATTTCAGTTTGGGAGCCGTAATTGAGGTGAACTGAGCGTAGGTCCGTCCTCAGGGGCCAAAATCCTTGTAGAATGACAAGGATTCATAATTCTCAACGCTGAGCGTCAGTAATGTTGGCGGTTTCAGCAAGAACTAGGAGCACGATTCCTAGCGTGGGGGCTGTGACTCTTTTTCGCCTCCTTGAAAGCTGAGCTGTTTGGTTGGTGGGTGCTCAGGTACACAGGCCTGTTGCGGCTGCTTCGCAAAGCTACTGGCCATCTCGTATGAGGTTGAGAACCACCTCAGCACGTTGAAGGCCAGCCGCAGCGACAGCAACAGCAACAGCAACAGCAGCAGAAGCAGAAGCAGAAGACCGCACTAGCACGCAATGCAAGCAGCATTTGCAAAACTTGGTTGCTATGACCAAGTATTCTTGTATTGTTGATAGACAATGAGGAGAGTCGCAGAAGCAGTAGCAGCATCCCTTACCAATCATATTTGCCTAAACACAGAAGCTGGGAAAGCAACAATTCCTCGTAAATGACAGCCAGTTCTGCATCCTGACGAGCGAGGGTGGGGTCTAAATTAGTCCGTTCTCGTCATCAAGAACTGCTTGCATTCTGCGGTGATAGGCGCCTGGCATTGAATGAGGGGAAGAAAGATAGAATTGCTTCTGCCCCGAGGTCACTCGCGCAGTAGATGTCAAAAGGCTGCAGAACGTGTCCACAGCGCTGGGTACCTACCGGGTGAAGCTGCCACTTGGTTATTGTGAATGTGCAGTGGCGAGGCAGCTTTGCATCCCTTTTGTTTCGACGTGGGCACCCGATCCGTCAGGCGGCGAGGGCCTGGCATAGCAGAAGCTCAGAGGGCCTTATGGCGCAAGCTGCCCGGTATGAAGCAATGAGCAGAATCAACAAATGACTGAAGAGCATGGCATTTGCTTTAGGCCTTGAGGGAAAGGAAGCGTAGACCTCATTGAGAGAGGAAGATCCGAGGGACAAGGGGCAAGGCAGAAACATGAAGCGGGACAGCTGCTTTGAGCACTCAAGTATGCATCCAAGGTTCGGGCGGTATCAGAGCTGCTTGGATGCCAGCTGAGCAGGGTGGGGGCGGGGGCAACAGCAGTACCTGGCTCTGCACAGGGCTTTCAAAAAGCCAGATGCTGCCTCTAGCCAAGGTGTCCTTTCGTACACGGCCGGCATTGCCGTGCGCATCGCAGACGAAAGACATCTTGGTGTGCAAGGGGACAGAACGGCTGGTTTGATGACCCGACCTCAGTTATCAGTTTCCATGTTTTTCATCATCCCTATATTACCCCTATATTACCCCATTATAATCCCATTATACCCACAGACAGCTGTCGCTTGAGATGCACTGCGCATGCTTAGCGGCCTGCCGCTGCGCATTGACAGATTTGCACTATAACTCCCAGGGTTTAGGGGTTTAGGGGTGAATAACATCACAGCTACTCCGCATGTTTCTGACCGTACAGTGAGCTCTCATGAATAGCTTGGGAGTTGTAATCTAGATGCTCAGCTTTCAGTACAGGCAGGGACCTCAGACCTGGGTTAAAAAAGGGGTGAATAATATTACATATATTATACTACATTATATTATACTGTACCACAATGAGGAGCGAATTGCTGTTCTTCTTCAAGCATCAGAACACGATGCCGATGTACGACATGCTGGTGCAGAGCCCAAACACTTGCTTACAGGACATATATTGTCACGTTTGTTATTATTATTGGTCTCTGTTTTTATATAGTATTATTTATTACTATGGCTGCTATTACTGCAAGGACGTATTTGCAGGCAAGTGCGAGAAGAAGGGCTTCGCCATCTTTGAGAACTTCCCAGCCGTACAGGGGCCCGCGCAGGAGGGCTTCATGCTAGACTTCCTCGGACGCCTGTCCAAAGTGTGTAGTAAACCGTTAGCATTACTAGTATTATTATAGCTACTAAGTTATGACCATTGGTATTAGTCTCATTATTATTGTCATTACTGTCATTACTTTATTGCTATTGCAGTATTGCTATTACAATTCTTGTAATTTATATATTCTCTTATTACTAGAAGAGCAATCCTCAGTGATTGGGTCGCCTGATTGGCCACAGGGACGGCTGTCCTGATGCTTAGACTTGCATACTTCTCAGGTGTCTCGATGCCGATTGGCGTGGACTGTGAATCCAAACAATTGTCGCTACTGGCACCAGGGAGAACAGCGCTATGCGAATACTACAAGATACTCAGAGATCAAGAGCATTGTTGCTTGAATTGCGTTTGCTGCATCATTGTGACTTGCTCAATTTGGCAATTGCACAACACTGCAAAGTGATTTAAGAAGTTGCAAGCTGGAAATCACTGGCAAGTTCTATAGCATGTGGCGCATGTTCTTTCGATGAGGAGGGGATTGCATCTTCCTCGCGCATGGCCTGTGCTGGATGAAGAGTACCTGGATACTGGGAAAGCAAACTGAATCGTTTGCGGCTTACGCTTATCATGGCTCGCGGTGCTGTCTTCTGTATGCCTAAAGAGTATAAGGAGTGGGCTGATGGGCTCACTGCTGCTGTGCGCGCTGCACGGAGCGGCCGGCCCTTCCGAATGGCAGAGGTTGGGAGTGGGCCATATGGAATTTGGGCCATGCGCGCCTAAGCATTGCACAGCATGTGCCCACTTCATAAGCAGCCGCACAGTTCTGAAGCATGGCCAGCAAGTCACCGGCTGGAACCTGTTATAATTACATCTACGGTGCTACAACTGTAAGTTTCAGCCATGGCGAAGCACTGCTTGCTTGCTTGCTTGCTTGCTTGCTTGCTTGCTGGCTGGCTGGCTTGCTGGCTTGCATGTGCAGCAACGACAAACCAAATCAGAGCCGCAGAGATATTGATAGCGAGAGACCACGCTGGCAAAGCTAAGGTGCTGCAAAGGCCTTCACAAAATATGCGGCGCCCGACCAGCCCTGCGAACTGCTGCTTGTGGAGCCTTTTGTGATGGGAGCCTTGGGGGCACAATTGAAGGTAGGTGACCTTCCCACTTTCAGGGATGCCCACAGAGGTTTTCAGTGGTGCTAAGGGGATGGGTCGCTCTTGCGCACGCATGCTGCCATGAACTTGCCGCCGGGGCGGTGCAGGCAAGCTCTGTCCTGCGATGGGATCTCTGAGAGTTTTGCACAAGTGCGGACTATTCAAAAACCAGGGAGGCTTTTGATATACCTGGGGTTTGCTCTGCCTCTGCTCTTGGGGTTCCCATTTTGTGCTCCTTGCAGGTTTGTGGTGCATACCCACCCTGTCACTACCAACGACCAGATCAAGGCCGACTGTAGCCGACAGACTCGTCTTGTGTGGCACCTGGATGTATGACGATATCCCCAACATGCGCCTTTGAATCAAGGATCCCCATCAGAGGCTTCTCACAGAAATGGCTTTTGTTTCAGTAAGTCATCAATATGTTGTTGGTGAGCCCGTCAGAGTTCTTGACTTGATGAGCTGCATTTGAGGGAGCACAGTGCGCATGCGCAGCATGCCCAAATGCGCTTCAGGCTCTCCTGGGCTCTGGCGAGCTGTGGGATTTAGTTGATGTGGATGTAGATGGCGCCGAGTGCCTCGCCCGATTAGAATGCTTTGAACTGAGGGCCAGTCTCATTACGGGCTTCACTGAAGGACCTCCAAAACGACCCTTAATCATTATTACTATTACTACCATGTGTTTTACTATTATTACCACAATTATTATTCCTATGATTACTGGTATTACTACCATTATTTTTTTAGTAGCATTATTTAGCACTATGATTTTTATCTGCAGTAAGCCCCAGATGTCCAGGCAAACCATGCTGCCCGGCTTGTTTGGTTGGCTGTTGACCAGGGTTCGGCGCTTGCACCTCTCCACGCATTCCCGCAAAATTCACTGGGACTTCATGGATTCGCTGGAGAGAAATGGCTGGGAGGTCCAAGCTCACTATCCCACACTGCCACTGAGTCGCATGATGCTCTGAAGACTGCTGGGTCGAGTGAACTACTCTCTGTCGCAATATGGTTTACCAGACTGAGGGGGGGTGATTGCGTGTGTCAATCACGTAAATTCTTCTTGTGGCTTGGAAGGTGAATTGCTGGCGATTGTACAGCCCGTGTATTTCTTCGGCGCATGATTTAGCCGGTTTGAGAGCTGTGTCAACAAACCTACGCCCAGCATGGCCAGGATGTTGCGTCATGCTGGGATGAGGCAGTTAAGATGTCGAAGATTGAAACCACGCAAACCCACCTCATCCATTCGAACCTGCTGCAGCCCCTAAACCCCGAACCCCTATATCCTCATAATATAGTACTTTCTTTTTTCTTTTCCAGCAACCCTCCAGATGCCAAGGTCTTTGGTCGGCCTGCAAGATAAAGGATTGGGGCGATTCCTGAACTGTGATGGCCACATCAGCGCGCTGCCGCGTTATTGGCAGTGGGCTTAGCGCAGTGGCGCAAAAAAGGAGTGCAGCCTTGGTTCAGTTTAACTGAAAACCTACCCGGGTGTTTCAGGGGTACCGGGTGCCTTTCTTAGGGGTCCCTATAATCAGGATTATAGTAATTCGGGGTTTATATAAGGGCCTCCCTTTTGATAGAAACTGCTATTTGCACATGCCAACATACAGGTGGGGCTGCTGCTGCTGCTGCTGCTGCTGCTGCTGCTGGTATGGTTGCTGAAATGTGGTTTCAATGTCCGTTGGGTGTTCTCTTGCTTCACACGGGAATTTGGCGACAGAACCCGGAATAACCCTACCCTTGGCATGTCTGTATGCTCCCCGTATACTTCCTGAGGACCCCTTGATTTCTGGCACAACTCCCGGGTTCCGTTGTTCATCCAAGCGCAAGGCAAGAAGTAGCAGTAGTGGATGTAGTCTTTCCAGCATTGGAAGTTTCTGAAAAAGCATGAAAAAGCCGAACCATGCCCAGAGACCACACATGTTTTTTTGGCCAACCTTAAACCGAAGGAAATTTCAGGTCGGTAGTTATAGGCTCCCCATGTAAGTCTTACAGAAGCCTTACGATACGTAAGAGTACCTGCCTGTAATTTCTCCCTTTCAAGCCCGCACAAGACCTGCAAGTCCCAGCGCATTTCTTGCCAAAGATAGTCCGCTGACGGCGCCAGGTCCTGAGTGCTCGAAGTAATTCTGCAAAGCTGTGCATGCGCCCGTTTTCCAATCCCTAGAGCATGAGCTCACATGGCCTGTTCTCCTGGCCACTTCTGGTTGCACTGATTCGCCAAAGTATTGCACGGCTGTCGCTTGACTGGGCGGTAGATGCCCAGCCCTGCACCCCAGAGGAGGTTCTGAGAGCGTTGGACTGCTTCCGCTGGGTGCAGCGGAAGACTCCCATCACTGCCCTTTGGTACATGTGCGAACACCCGATGCCTCGGAGCCTCAGGCTACACAACATCAGTGCAACTGCGAAGCCCGACATAGTGAAGCTCTGTTGCAGATGTTTCGCAAAGCTTGCGCAAATCGATCGTAAACTCGCACAAGAGTCTGCCGTGTTCAAGACTCAGCTGCTGGTGAACAGGGACGCTATCGTCAACATTTCTGTGCAGCTGAGCTCGCCCTTCACCCTCCGCAGCCCAGCCACGCATGATGCTGTGCGTTTTGCTACGGCCCGTTTCAAGACAGCTCTCGGCCACTTCATAGAAGACGCATGGTTGTTATCAACCTCGCTGCTTGCTTCAGTGGAGGATGATGCGGTCTACGATCTTCGCACCCTTGAGAGCCTGGTTGGCGACACCTTGATCCTTGCACGCATCCGCGCGGAGGAGCTGCAAAAGTTGCTGCTGCAGACCAAGAACAACTGCCTGCCCAACATCTTCAAGCAAAAATGTACTGCAGATCATCTGCCGGCATTCCACAGCTTTCCTCCCGTGGAGGGGCCCGAACGGCAGGGCCACGCTGTGGATTTCTTAGGCTGTCGGGTCCAGAAATGGTAAAACCTTGCGAGGGGTAGGAGGATAGATCCCAGGTTTGTCAGGCAAGCTCTTACGCCTTTTTAAGCTCTTCAGCTTCGACAGATGGAGGCATAGAGACAAATCTCTCCTTCGTGTGCGAAGAGCACATGTCCGCGCTGCTGGCCCCCTCCAGGACAGGTCTGCGGATTCGGCAACGTCAGAGCGCATGGGTTCATGTCTTAAGCCTAGACAGAATCACGCCACGAGGGGTTCAAGGCAGCCTCTTCCAGCTTCCAAATTCTCAGTACTCTGCACATGAGTGAATGAAGAGACTAGTCCCTCAGGAAAGGTGCCAATGGCCCGTAGCCTGACCATCAGGACCCTTGAATGCATTTTTCGACGGATGGCGCTGCCAAACACTCGATTCTGGCCTCTTCTGGATGAGGAATATTTCGAGCCGTGATGCACTACCTGGCTATTCTGGATAATGATTCTATTCGAGCTTATTCAGCCTAAGGAGTGGGCAGACATCCTTGACACTGCAAAAAAAGCGGCGGAAGCAGGCCGCAGCCTCCGCGTGGCCGAGCCTTGTCATCGTTTTGGGGGGTTGCGCAGTTCAGGAATCCAGGCCTTGGGTGTTGTAGCTTCTGCTGAAAGTTGCAGTTCAGAGACTTCGGGCCCTGCTGCTAGAGATAAGAGAAGGGGTGTGCCGGTGACGCAGGTGACTGCTCGTATTGCGTGACTACTAGTTTTTTGAGATGTTTGGCGCAACTCCAGGGCGACATGTACCATGATGCCTGCAGCTCTTGCGTCAGCTCAGGAGATTGGGTCGGGACCGCACGCGATTTGGGCAACGCGTGCCCCGCCCGCAACAATCATGGAGTCCATCCTTTCCAGCACATTACTTGACCGTGATAGACTGATACGGCTCTAGAATTCAGCATTCATCTGACATGCATGATGGCTCGCCCACCTTCGCTGCGAGATCACGTCCGTCATTGTTGCGCTTGTCATGCTTGCTCCAAGCACGACGCGTCCGGAATCGTCCGGATCATGGCCAGGTGCCGCCAAGGCCTTCCTGCGGCATGCAGGCCCCGAAGCCGGCTGCGAGCTTCTGCTGGTGGAGCCCTTCGACCTAGGAGCGACATGCTCTTTGCGCTTGGCTGTCTGATGAACGCAGAGCTCACCCGGCGTGGCCTTGTGTTCATGCATTTCGTGCACCAGGAGATGGGTCCCAACTCCGCCAGCACATGGCTCGGAATTTACCTGCTCCTTGGCAGCGCTTGGAGTGCCGAGCCTCGAGCCGGGGATAGCGCAATTATGATGTCAGGCGAGAGAGCAAGTGTTTACCGGGATGCAGACGTGCAGAGTGGCCTTTTGCTGGAGAAAGTTGAACAAGAAGATGGGTAAAGTTATCAAGCCAAAGCCCCCAAAGGTTCCCAGGAATTCCAAACAACAAAGGGTGCGCAGGACTGTCACCATAAATTCCCTGCATCTTGGTTCCTGTAATCAGTATTGCTATAATTGCGAGGGTTGTCGCGCAGGTAGGAGGGTTGTAGGGGTGCCGGCACTGGTGCTGCCAATTCTAGTGCTGGTGTTGGCAAGTGACAGTTGCAGTGGCGTATTGGTAGTGGCAGTCACGGTTGGTAAGTCATAGCTAGCGGTCGTGCTAGTGGTGCTGGTGCTGGTGGTGGCGGTGCTACTGATCAGAGGGCTTGATTTGGGGTATCAGCACTCAGACTTGATTTGACAGGAGGGTCGATGCAAGCTGGTGCTGGAAACAACGCCCATCAGCTCTGGCAAGCAGCTCCAGGCGGCTTTCCTTCCTCTTGTCAAGCCCAACTGGGAAAGCAGCCAACATAATACTTTTCCAACCTTTACCTGTTTCAACTGCGGCACGATGGTAATAATGATAAGCAAGTACTCAGCATCATGACATTCTACAAGCAAGAAGATGTTGTAGACCTTCTTGGCAGTTTCCACAAATAGGGGGCCTCAATACAGACACCCAAAATGATATACTCCTTCTTATTGGGACCTGTGGCTTTGCATTTTGTAAGTAAAAAAAAAGTTCTTCCTTTCCTGCAAGGCCATCCTCGGGTCTGACGGTGCTTGGGACCTCGTCGATATTGACACCCAGGGTGCTGAGCCGTTTGGCGGCTTAAACCCTTTTCGGGGTCACTCTCATTTTGGGGGTCTATACTGAGGTCCCCACGCTTATGGAAGCTACTTTTGTTTAAAGCAGCTTTTGTTTGTCTCGTCCTTCTCTTGCTTCTATAACTCCATGATGATGACATTCTATCAAAGCTAGTCAGCAGCGAGCATTTGCAGGCATGCTATGCTCGAGGGGCTAGCGCCCTGGCTCGCGAGCCACGCACGTCGTCTCCACATCTCCACGCACTCGCGCCGCATCCACAGCGACATCTTGAATTGGCTGAAGTTGGCTGGCTGGGTCATCCTCTTCCAGTTTACCTTCATGCTCTCTGGCTGCGCTTTCGGAGGGTGCTTAGTTTTCGGAGCTTGTGCCAACTAGGGTGGCCCCTGAAGGTCCGCAGCTGGTCCCAAGGAGCTTCCACTCGGGCCTTTTGTCAACTGTGACGGGCATATCAGTGCAGTGCATCCGCTCACAGAGCAGGCGGCAAAAGAGCATTACCTGCACGTTGCAAGCAGAATTGGCGGACCTAAGCTGGTGCAACCGGCATTCCCGCTGTCCGGACCCTGCTGTTCATTTGTTCCCTAATACCATTTTGGAACCACCACAACAGAATTGAGCACCTCATAATAAATCATTAGGCAAGCCGGCAGGGAACTCGCACTCGCAAGTACACCATGCTCGCATAAGGACCGTACCCTGGAGTTGTCCGCAGCTGAGTTTGGCACCCCCGAGATTCTGAAACCCGGATTTGGAGGAGTAGGAAGGTGAATGTAGCTGGTCACTTGAAAAATGATACCCTTGGCAGTACCTTTGCATGTTACTGCAGTTCTCAAGCATTACTGTCTCCCAAATTATGTGACGCATGGGGCAACATGCATGTTCCAGCCCCCGTGCTACAGGATCGCCGATCCACAGAATGCTGGGTCTGTCTTTCAGGCCGTTGCCCCACAGAGCCCAGCCCGAGAGTTCAGCCAACTTGTCCCATGCACATGAAAGCATTTTTCCAGGACATCTGAAGATTTGGGAATTTTAAAGGGAGTAATAGCCTCCCTATGTGGGGTTCCCATTCTATTCCCTTTAAGTTTGTTCGGCAGGTCGCCTCCCTGTACAATTGCTTGCAGATGCAGGCGCATTGAATGTCAATATTTGGAAAAGTTATATAGTTATATAGGGGTGATATAGGGTTTGGGGTTCAGGGTTTCCCAAAGAGTACCTTTAAAGGGATTAAAAGGCTTACATTGTTTCCTTGGGCTGGCTCGGAGTTGAGATAACGCCGTGGGAAGCTTCTTGGGGCAACTGCTAGCTTATTGACCCCAGAGGGATTACTGATTTCTGGACCCATATGAGCTATAGTCTAAACTCCTTAAAGGGGTTTATATGGGGAATTATATAGGGGACTATTATAGGGAAAATCTTTCAATTTCGTCCTCCATATGTTAGGTTTGTCGCCCTTGGATACTGATATGATACGGCCCCTACATAGTGTTTAGTATGTTCAGGTAGGGTACCCAACAAGCGACCATAAGTCTGATCCCCCCCCCAATATAATCAATCCCTTTTGTTAAAAAAGACAGGAACCTGGCGACGTGCCAGAGGATGGCGTCACTTGCCGCATCCTCGGAAAGGTTTTGAACTATTGGGGTACCTCGTTTTTACGGAAACTGCCATTTGGGGATTTCCAAAAAGGGGGGTACCCCTCTTAGACCCCCAAATGCCAGAACACTTCATTAAGGCGCTCCACAGACAAGAAGGACCATAATTTTCAGAAACAACCATGTTCCAGTTCTGAAAAGTACTCAGTGACCTCTACTGTAGTACGTGATTGTAGGGCCAGTATTCCTTACCAACGATGGAAGGAAGAACACAAGGACCATGAATACTGCCCCTTTCCAGAAAAGCAATTCCTCCAATTAGAGGCGAGCGATGGTTCTAGAAACATGAAAAGAGTTTCTTCAAATCATCAAGGTAAAAGCAGCAATCGTAGCGATAATGGCAAAAGCGCATAGGAAATAAGATCGACCAGGTCATGGTGGTGAAATAGGAACCCGAGTGTACAACAGCGGCCCTTATTTGAAGCTTGCACAAATACAATGACCTTTAAGGCTCTAAGTGTAGAACCTCAAGAGCCTTCATAACAACAACAATTACTACTACAATATTAATACTACAATATGACGACGACGATGACGACGACGACGACTTTTACTACTAGTAGTACTTCAATACTTCCCCTTGTCTAGATGCAGCAACAGACAAATCTGGACCAGGCTATGCCGAGACCACTACACAAGGGGCAGCAGCTGGCTCAGGAACACAAGCGACACGTGCTATTTTGGCCTTGCATACCTTGCTCGGCTTAGCAGACTTTTCACCTAAGCTTGCAGCAGGCAAGGCTACATGCGTAGGTGGCTGAAGCATCCATTCCCGGCTCCGTGACCAGGTCTGTGCAATAGCCTGCCCGGACTCCCCGACATGCTTTCGTGCGGTACTGATGATATGTCAAAGGGGCATTCATCAGCAACTCACAATCCACAGCAATGCACGTGTCTACTCTCTTTTGCATTCGTGAGGTATTGTCCCTACAAGCTCTTTTTAGGTTGCGCGATGTTGCGCGGTTGTTTTCGGCAGGATGTCTCAATTTCTTTGCGCGCACAATCTGCAAACTCAATGTGCTGCTCTTGTGGTCCTGCCAGGCAGCTACAGTGTTCCGGAATTACTTCTTGAATGGCGTTGGGCAAGGGCGTGGGCAGCAGGCGGCAACAAACTTGGAAGCCCAGGAGATGCATGCTTGTCTGATTGTTGATGTAGGGCGTATGAGAAGCTACCATATCAGATGCGCCAGCAATCTGATTATAATCGCACTGCCTCGACTTGATTCCGGAACATCTGCCAGTTGGACCTGATGACTCACGTCGGTGATCTAGTGGGAAACCGCAAAGAAGGCCGCTGTCGGTGCCGACGCGATTAGGTAGCAATGCTGTGGTGTTGAGCCTCGGCACCCTGACACTACTAGGTCGCAGAGCTCGTAAGATGGCAGGCTACTGGGTCATGAGGAACGGCTTCATGATGCCCAGGCCTGGTTGTGAGTCCGTGTGGGCGGAGTTGTCGCTTGTGGCTGTGCCTGGCAGCCCATGTGCCAGGCCTGGCGGAAAGCTCATAGACCTCGGCGAGAGTCCGGGCCTTACAGGCAAAATAAACCGTGCGCCTTCCAAAGCATACCACGGGAAGTTGCTGTGGTGTAAACTGACAAAGAAGCCTGAAGCCCGGGTGGCCGTTGATTGAAATACTGAGGGCTAGTTAGCGATCAGATTCTTGCCGATGACGTGGCCGGGCGAGTCCGAGTGGGGGCGGGGTCCTCAGACAAGAGATCTTGAGATCTGGATGCTGACAGCACCTAGCTGATCTCAGGTCCACTGGGACACGCAAGTGCTGCTAGATGACATTTCTCACAACGTTTGTCAGGCAGGCTTTCGGACAAGGATAGCAAGCACATCAACCATCCCGCCAGTCAGCAAAGCAAGCATTGCAAAGCTACCTCCTGCTCACCGGCAGGTGTGCTGCTCGGCACCAGCTGTGGCACTGTCCAAGATTGTGAAGGCCATCAAGTGAAGTGAACTTGCACCAACCGTGCTGTGAAGGGAAGATCACCAGCCACCCTGCAGGCACAACACTGGGCGCCGTTTGCCGTCAGCCTGCTCACTGGCCACTTGGCTATAGCAAGTCCTGAAGAAAGGTCCGACAAGGCTTTGACAGTTTGAGGGTATTGTTGGCTGATTGCAAGCCTGCAGAGGTGCATATGCCACTGCCCCAGAGTTGCCGGCCCACCTCTTTGTGTGGCATACTCAAGAGTTTCACTCGGACAGTCAGGTCACGTCCATGTTGCAGATTTATTGTTGGTGCTCGATCAGTGACAGTTGCAGACCTCCAATTCATGCACGTACACCGTCTCACACGTCATCAGATATCGTCAGGCTGCACAGGCCATGAAGGTTTCAACCAGTTGGGCAGTCACGCTTACCGGAAATCTGAGGATGCGACGCTGGCTGTGGGAGCAATCCTTGCTGCGAAGCGGGAAACTGAGATGCAAGTTGAAATGCTGCTGACAAGCTTTGTTGTTTCTTCATTCTGACCGACAGGCGGAAGCAGCGGGTCAAGGTCTTCCTCACCGCCATTGGGGCCGGAGCTCTAGGCCTGCGGAACGATCCTTGTGCCGTGTGCTTTAGCAAGATGAGGGCGCGCCGTATTTTTCCATATGCACAGGCTGAGGCTTCCCCATCTCCAATTCTGTAAGGGAGGGCATTCTCAGAACGGCGATTCCAATCTCGCGTTGACATTCTTTGGATGGAGTTATTAGTTCAGGGCAGCACGGCATTCCAGACCGGAGAAGCGATGTTTAACGAAGGGACAGGAGTTGAGGTCGAAACCATGTTGACACTGGTAGCCATGGCGGTCTCTCAATTTTGAGTCCTTTCATACTCACACACAAAGAATGGTACAGATTCAGGAAAGCTCACGTGCATGTATCCCATTCTCCAGTTACAGGTGTTTTGATCACTAAAGGCCGACTGCAGTGGAGACACGACCTGGGAGGCAATCGGCCCAGCTGGATCTATCAGGCGGTGGACAGAGTATGGCACTTAAAAGGACCACTCTTGTTCTGCATTTTTGTGGTATAGTGTTTCAAGAAATCAGAAATAGTCTTACATCAGGTGGACCCCCCCACCCTGTAATAGTGACTACCGTCATATGGGTGATTATAGTAGGGCCCCCTTATGTACCCATTCTACTACTATCATAGGGGTGTACATCTCTCTTTCTATATGTATATATGCACATATTCCTGTTTTGATGCAGGTCCCTTTTGGCCTCTTGAAATTGGAGATCGTTGCTTTTAGGCAAACATTGTGGTATGCCATTATTACTGCAATTGTTGTTCTCATGCGCGAACGGGGGAGACGGGATCTATTCCCCCTCCCAATGATGATAATCAGCCCCCCAACCCCTTGGAATGGATATCCCAGTAGCTCAAGGACCATTTCTAGTGGAGGAACATCGTAGTCCATTTGCGTGGGGACGGGGTCTGCCAGAGGGAGGGGATTCATCTGGCCACGGGTGACTCTCTGGGCTGCTGTTGAGAAACTTATTTATATTAAGTTACTATAATACGGAAACCCCATTTTTTAGTTTGTACACTATTGTTCGTCGTGGCAAAATTAAGTTCCGTAACAGCAATCCGGCTTTTCTACGACTGAGGTCCTGGAAGCCTACAAGTCGGCTCCCCTGGCTCCGCCCTTGGAACCTTTGGGATTTTGGTTCCCAGGCAGCCCCAAACCCTTAATTGAGGGAACATGTATAGTATAGTATAGTTCTTAAGTAAGGGGCGTTGGGCCCTCTGGATTTCTGAAGCTTTCGCCTGAAACCCCCCATGGCCCAGGACGTCTACCTTATCCACTTCTCCCGAACGGACAAGTTCGAGAGACTGCAGGCCAAGAGCCTCCTGAGTGTAGGGGAGCAGCTAAACTGCCCCAAGCTGACTTCCGTGCTTTGTGCTGACCTGTCCCAAAATGTTCAGCTAGGCCTTCCTTACACCGCCCTGCTTTAAAGCATCCTCACTCCAAACCCCAAAGCCCCTAGACTGGACCCCAAAGAATCCAAAGTTCCAGGGCAGCCGGCCCGAGCCTGTTCCGCGGAATCGCACCTCGCTGGATGAGCGGGTGGCGCCCCTGGGGTCGTCCTTGCCATCAAGAAGATGCGTGGAGTTGTTTCTCAGGTTGCTGCCATGCAAAAGGAGGCCCGCATGCCGCAAATTCAACAAAGCATGGAGTCAGCCCCATCTGCCTAAACGTGCAACAATACCAAATTGCACACCACCTGGTCGTGTAGGTGGGAGAAGCCAACATGCTGCACAAGACGCAGCGGTATCCCATGCACGGGGCTCAGCAAGCTGCTGTTGAGGCATGGACTTTCAGCTGCCACTAGCCGCGGCAGTAATCGGGCATGACAGTCTGTCCGACTTGCAGCTGTATCGCCTCCCGGCATTCCAGCCGGTCGCAAATTCGGGCTGTGCTAGCTTCGGTGGTTACTATCTGAGGATGGGCTCTCCAACAGCAGCTCGGGACAACATGAGCTTGATGATCGCCAAGGCCAGCGCAGAAGTTATCACCAGTCTAGCATTGGGCCAGACCCGACATGTTTTGCAAGAGGTATTGGTTACGCTCAGAGTTGCCAACAACGCCTCAGGCAATCTTCTGGGTCAGAACGGGCTCAAGTGAGTGTGAGAGCCCGAGACAGCACATGCCTGCCGCTTCTGCCAATGCCGTATGCCAAAGGAAGCTTCTGGAATTATTTGGCAATATGCGGCGACCTCCACCCAGTTGAAAGCCTGCTCGTTTACTCGCTTGCATTTGGCGTCCTCTTGGCCCCGCCGATGGTAAAAAGCCTAATCTGGACGAATGCAGTGGTGCAGCTGGCGATTTTCTTGCCCTTCGTCCAGCTTCCAGTGTTGCTGACTGGGCACATGATGTATGTGGATATTGGCTGGCCAAGCGGGCTTGTTGCAATCGGAGTACTTTCATTTCTCTTGGGCACAGGCTTGTGGCTTCGGAAATGTTTGATCTCCCTTTGCTTTTTGCTCCACGGAGGCCGAATGGCATTGGGGGCAATCGTGCTTTTTGGCCAGTCTTCGAAATTCACTTATCGTTTTGATGAAGATCTTCCCAGGTACCAATATGCAAAGTACAAGTGGATCAGCATCGACGGCATGCCAGAAAGCACGTGGTGGCTGAAGATGCAGCAGGAGACCTTGTCACAGGGATTTTCGAATTCTGCGCTTCTCTGTATACCCGCCTTCTTGGCAGCAAGTAACCCGCATCCCCAAATCCACGTGGTCGAGTGTCTTGGCTGGGCCATCTGGGCCGCGGGCTGGATGTTTGAGAGTTTTGCAGACTATCAGAAGCTTCTTTTCTTGAATGACTGCAAACAGCTCCAGAAGAAGGATGCGACGTTGGGTCTGCCTCCACATGACAAATACTTTCTGTGGTCTTGGTGCCGCCATCCCAACTACTTTGGTGAGTGGTGTGCGTGGGTAGGACTCTCACTTTCAGCCGTCCCGTCCTTGCTCAACTCAGATGTATTGCCGCAGCAGGGTGCTCTAGTCTTCCGTTTCTACGTTGTGGCGTTGATCATGGTACCTCGACTGCTGTATGATTGCTTGGTGCACTGGACCGGCGCTGGTCCAGCTGAGCATTTCAGTGCAAAGAAGCGCGCGACCTACCGGGAATACCAAGAGAAAGTGCGATGCTTTTTCCCTGTACCGGTGCCAGGCATGGACCACCACATGAAGGCAGGTTGGCCACATTATGAGATCGCGAGATAACTATGTACACGAAGGTGCACGGACTTGTCTGGAATATGCTTTAATGTTTCAGAGATGTTGGCGCTCGATGCATGTCGTTCGCTTTAGCGGAGAGGATTACAGCTTACCCGACAGAATCCGAGAACGTGACACAAAAAAAGCGAAGTGCGCAAGTGAGCTTCAAGCAAACACATAGGTAGTCGAGCCTTGCATGTCATGCGATTCAGCTGCAAGGCGTTTGCATACTTTGACTCGAACGGCGCTAGCCCTGGACCTGTAACAGCTTGCAGCTTGCATTGCGAAAAGGTGGCGGTTCATGGTGACCTCGGTCAAATTTTGTTGTTGGAGGCATAGGTGTGCTGCAGCGACAGGCGATGGGGTCATCGACATCGATGAGTGCACATATATTCTCAGGAGCCTTGATCCGGTTCCGGAGCTCAGAGGGCAGTGTGCTGCTTGTCAAGGGCAACCACCAACCTCTCAGGCATTCTTCACCCAGGAGAAGGTGCGACAGCTTGCTGCCAAGGCCAGGAAGCATGCGGGTAGGCTTGCCAGATAAAGCCCATCCATGCACAGCAAAACATGAATCATGGACATTTGCTGGCAGTGGGAGATGGTGGTTGGTTTAGACTTGTCTCGTGAGATACAGTAATGCCGCCAAACGAATACACATTTGTCATGATGCTGACCAAAGCAACAACGGCCAGGGCTGTGTCTGTACACACGCCAAGCCTGTGTGCAACAGTTGCAGCCAGCATGTTTGCAAAAGAGGCAGATGCAGACTGTGATGGCTACATTCATTATGCAGAGACTTTGCCTTAGCGTCCCGTCATATCAGGTGTCGGTTGCCTGCAGTGTGTCCCTAAGTGTCCCTCACTCTTGTTAGCTGTCTTTGCTATCAAGGTTCATTGCCTGGATTCTGGACTCAGACTCCGTGATGACATCGCCCACAGCTCAGATAGTATAGGGGCGCAAGGTCACGAAAAAAACGAGCACAAAGGGAGTCGTGTCGGATGTTCACCAACCTGTTCCCTCGAGCACGTTGTATCCAACCACTGATTGATGAGGCGAGTCTTGGCGGCTTCCTCCTTTGCCCCTTTGCATGCAGTTGGTTTACCGCAGGCAGCAGCGCCCGCTGTGGTCAGATGAAGAATAGAGCACTAAATGATGGAACAGTTCTAGAAAGCTAAACCACCATGCGCAGCAGGGATGCAAGTCCTGGTTCAATTCAAGTCATAGAGCAAAAAATCAGATCTTCTTCTCGCTCGATCGTTGGTTCCGCAAAATTGAATCGAAGGCTAGCAAGAAGCAGCTTATACTGTTCTTCAGAAAGCCTAGCAGCGGGAGCCTCCCGGACATGCTTCGGCAATTAACAAATCCCAGGTTGCAGAAGGCATGCCTGATGGTATTCTGCCAGAGTCGCCTCTGAAGCTTGCCGGCGTCTTAGTCCAAGGGGTACGCTAAATCTCAAGCCAGCAGCCAGCATTCATTTCAACTCCGCCCTAACTGCTGTGGACGAGGCATCCAGGAACAGGCCGGCAACAAGCGGTGAAACATCGCACATGCCTAAGTGCCATATGCAGCTTGTTTTTTTCTCCGCGGCTGGAGCCTGCTTCCGCTCAGCATCGGCCAAGGTTCTTCTGAGCAGCAAAAGTCTGAGCAGCAGTAAGCGCCGGATATCTGGTCCGTTCCAACCGTAAGCAGAGATAGTCATTTCCTTCGGCCCAGCCAGGTGAGCCTGCGCCAAACCGATTTTTTTTTATGGTTCAGATGCATGGGAATTCCTAGACTTGGGTCGGCGCTGGTTGTATTCTGTTCGGTATAGGTTTTCTCAGAACGATTCTGGCGTGCGTTCGCAAGCCGAGCGACCTAGGGGTATCAGTGCATGGGCTCCAACCAGCTGCCTGCTTGAGCCAGCACTCAAAAACAAACCAATGAACTTGGTGGTTTTTCTACTCCTCTGGACTTGGACTGGCCTTCCCTTGCACAGACCTGCCGAGATTTAAGCTGTTAACCGCAGAAAAATTCGGACAGAGAGCAGGCAGAATTTGAGCAGCGCAAGGCAAACTGACAGGATATGCCCAGGCGGTTTGCTTCCTTGCCAGAAGTTGGAGAAAAGAGCAGGCCTTGCTAGCTGCCTTCTCACAATTGCTGACCTGTTGCTGAGCACGTGTACAGCAACTGCACCGGAATTCGATCCTTCCTCACCGGGCACGACAAGTTTCAGCATGGGCTTGACTTCCCATCCGTCGAAGATGTCCATTCGGCGTGCCTGTGTGATGAGCACAGGCCCCTGCTCCAGGAGCCCAGTGCCAACTTTTGTTGGTATGTTGCAGTTATCTAAACGTCGCCGGAGCAAAATCGCAGAAGCCAGGGACGGCCGCTCCGTGTTAGCGGCAGAGCTGCCGAAGGCACTCTAATGTTGGCATCACGGCCTGCCCTCATTCAGCGCTGCGCATTCAAAAGGCTGGTAACTGCCTGCAGGTTTTTCGCTTCACGTAGCCTGCAACACAACTACTTTGGGCTTGTTGAGTTTCTGCAATGTTAAGCAAAACGGAACCGACGCTCCAAGCAAACTCACAATGGAGCCAGAAGGACAAGTACCAGATCTGGGATATTATTGAGGGTCTCAATACTTGCGCCGTGAAGCAGCCTGCTTACCGTCCTTGGTGCGAGCAACAGTAGCGCGTCTGTACATGAATTCCTTCTTCCATTTTTCGCAACTCAAGAGATCACCTACTCTGAGATCACCTATCAGCAGCTTCCACACCTGCCTGACAGTATGCGATATCGTGTAGTGTCTGCAGATTTTCGCAGATACAGGCAACAGCACTCCCAAGCTGCCAGTTGGTGAAGCATCAATGTGCTCAATTTTGGCCAAGAATGCGGCTGTTCAACGCGCTGTGGTTTTTACAGGTGAGCGTTTTCTGCATTTCTTGATGTGTGCAAGACCGTTAAGTGCATGGCTTGAGAGGGCTGCTCAGTGACCCACGTGACCAGTGTTTGGTTTCCCCGAAGACGGGTGTTGCCAGACGATCCAGGCAAGCGTGTTGTTGAACGTCGGCTCTGGCGGGAGCTTGGCTGCCCTTCTGCACATGGTTGAGAGATGCCCTGTGGGCCATTCACGCATAGTGCACGAAGCGGTACGCCTCTGCTGTTGGCAATCTTTGCCCTCAGGTCTGCGAGTCCTGCCAGCAGTATGCAGTCGCCGTGCAAGAGGTGCTACCAAAATCAGGGCGTCCTTTGGCTGGAAAAGCGACGCGTGATCGGTGAATGTGCTGTGCTGTAAAGCATTCGCTAGTGCCTGAGGCCTAGGAAGATCCATAGGATCTTCTGTAAATTCATGAAACAATTTTGCAGCTCAACTGTGGTGTTTGCCTGCTGACCCTGTCATTCCTGTTCAACATTCAACAACAGAAAATGCGAAGCTGCGCAGAAACTGCTAGGCCAGTTGCGCGCAGGACCTACCTTAGTTATCCTTAACTCGTCGGAGTTATCCCTGGCAAGCCTTCGTGTTATACCAGCGTGGCATATCATAGGGTTGCGGGGTATAGGTTGAGATGGTTGCGGAACTTGTCAGATGCATGTGTGAATTGCATCCACAGGCCAAGAGTTCTCCATGGACGCCTTGAATCAAGCTCTGTCCGAGCGAAGCTGGCAGGCCACCCTCGCGGTTGACAGCTCTTGCCATTCATGAGTGGAGAAGAGCACCTTCTTGCGCCATGCTTGGCTTGGGCTTGGTACTGGACATCTCTGGCGGTACAACTAAAAGTCTAGTCACGAGTCTAGTTTATTCTGGCCTATATAACCTTCGAATTGCATGATGCTTCGTGCCCTTCAAAGTTGCTGGGACCTGCCTTGTGCCAACATCCAGGAAGTCGCATCCATCACCAAGCAGCAAGTGTCGGAGAAGTGCCACCGATTCGCGACCGCCGACCGGCACATCCTCCTGCGAATGTGGACGATTGGGTTGATGTCAGGTTCATGCACAGAGTATGCACATGAACGCATCAAACTGCGATGCCAACGGGGTTAAACACGAGATGGGTGACGGGTAATTACGAGTGATGAGTCAAGGCCGAGGTCTGTTTAGGGAAATCTTGATCCCGAGGCGGCAAGACTGAGGTCCGAAAAAGCACGATTCACGCACCAACCCGATTCACGCACTACGATTCAAGCACCAGCGATTCAGAAACTATCCGATTCACACACCAACGATTCACGCACACGCAAGACCGATTCACGCACCAAAACGACCTTGATTCAAGCACCAAAAAAGGCCGATTCATGCACCAAAAGGAGCCGATTCAAGCACCAATAGCTGCCCACTCCCGCACCAGAGGGATCTGACTTTTGCACCAAGCCGGAAGAGGCTCCAGGGCTTGGGGTTGAGGGTTTAGGGTTCAGGGCTGGTTTTGGGCTTAGGGCTTAGGGTTCAGGGTTGGTTTAGGGTTCAGGGTTTCGGGCGTAGGGTTTTGGGTTCAGGGTTTAGGGCTTAGGGTTTAGGGTGTAGGGCTGGTTTAGGGCTTAGGGCTTTCTTAGGGTTTAGGCTTTAGGATTTGGGGTTCAGGGTTGGTTTAGGGTTTAGGCTTCAGGTTTCAGGGCTGGTTTAGGGCTTAGGGTTTAGGGCTTAGGGTTCAGGGTTTAGGGCTGGTTTAGGGCTTAAGGTTTTGGGTTCAGGGTTTAGGGCCTAGGGGTTAGGATTCAGGGTTTACGATTCAGGGTTCAGGGTTGGTTTGGGGCGCAGGGTTCAAGGTTCAGGGTTTAGAGCTGGGGGCTTAGGGTTTAGGGTTAGGGCTGATTTAGGGCTTAGGGTTTCGGGGTTTAGGGTTCAGGGTGCTCAGGGCTCAGGGCTCAGGGTTTAGGAATCAGGTTTTAGGGTTTAGGGTTGGGTTGGTTTGGGGCTCAGGGTTTAGGGTTTAGGGCTCAGGGCTGGTTTAGGGCGTAGGGCTCAGGGTTTGCGAGTCGGCGCCGTACCCTGGCCCAGGCCCTGGGCGCGAGTCTCGTAGTGTTAGTTTGCTAAGCACCTGTTTTAATCGGTCCGTGGTAGTGCGCAAATCTTCGGTGCGCGAATCTGCCGGGAGTAGTGCGCGAATCTGCGTTTTTGGTGCGCGAATCGGTTTCCAACCGACTGAGGTCAGGCCATAAATGACATACAAGTGTGTTACCAGGAAAGAGAGCCGTGGCGCAGAGCTGGCGTGGCAGCGGGTCGTGGAGCAGCTCTGTGTGCAGCGGCTGCGCTGTCCAATCGATGACCTTGGACCTGGCTTGGCCGCCTGGGCAGCTGGCAGAGATGATCCAGGCCATTTGTATGGGCATTATGGGCTCGGGCCAGTTCGCAGCAAAATTTTGCGGGCTGCAGGCAGCACTCCTGAAGGAGCCTCCCTGCCAAAGAGGACTGCGGTGCTTTTGGTGCAGCTAGCAGCTATTTGCATGATCCTATGGCGACATCCAACTCCACTGCCAGGACTGCATACGAAGAGCTACTATCATCACACCAAGCTGTTGCAGGCTCTTGGAAGCCGGAAGATGAAGAGGCTGCCCTGTCCTGAGGAGTTCGGGATCAGCCCGGACCACGAAGACGTTTTTTAGTTCAAGACCGATATGGCAGGCGCTTGCGGCAAATCGAGCTACACCGCCCGCATCAGACTTCAATGCCACTTGAACTTGAATTTGTTTGCTCTGTTCTGTCCTTGGGGCCTTCCCACACTAGGGTCCTTTGCAATGCACCACTGGTGCACCAGAGAGATCACGATCCTTGGTACAAAGGAGTAGCGAAAAGGTTTTTTCGTTGAAGAAGCGCTGTAAGTCTCTGCAAGCTCAGTGCCAGGCAAGCTGCAACGACCACCAGGCGAATGATCAGACCGCGGAATTGGTCGGCAAAGAGGCTGATCAGACATGTGTTTCTTTAGTTCAGCTAAGGATTTGAGTTTTTAGCCTTTCTCACCTAATGCGTGTCTAGGGAATATCTCAATGACAGGCTGTGAGCAGCTCCGTGACCGAAAGCTCTGGGGACAACAGGGGCGAACACGAAAAGGAACGACCTCGCGATCCACTGAATCCACTCTGCGCAGTGCGGAAGGCCTGGATGGGGAAGGCTTTCAAGTAGAGGATGTTGCAGTCACTCCAGCTTTCAGGACTCCTACAAAGATCTTCTTGCTGTGGAAGTGGCGGTAGTAATTTTCACTGGACGACGGGATCGCTTGCGTATCCTGATGCGCTATCTCCGGCGTGATCTTCGAAAGCATGGCGGTGTGGTTGACAGAATCGTGTTTGCTCTTTGGCAATACACGGCAAAGGCCATGGGCCAAGCAGAAACGCACAGACCGATACTTGCTAGCTGACGGGTTCCTTGTAGTGGCCAGCTGGAGCATGGCTTCAGGTCAGCTACAAAACCGAAGCATGATGCAACAACGCCTGCAGGACCTGGCTTACGTGAACGAACTGGTCAGCTCGGCTGATGGGGCTGGGGGTGGCTTGGTGCAGATTGTAATTGCTTTGCGTACCTGACTGGCGCTGCATTGTTTGTGGACCACGTGAATCTTGCTAGCGGCAAGTTTGATCATTTCATATCATTTCGTGGTGTCCAACACTTGAAACAGAGGAACCTTTGAGATCCGGGACTTTTCCGAGCTGCGCTGGGGTCGGGCCCGCAAGGATGCTGACCCAGCCTCCAACCGTATGGTCCAGCTCTATCAAAGCTTGAATGAGACCGATGTGGTGTATGTGCTTCGTGGCGAGAGTTCAGAGTAGAACTGAAAAGGATCTTAGAGGATACTCTGCAATAAGATGTGCAAGCAAGATGGAGCATTTAGCATTTAAGGAAGGTGGATGACGATGTGGTCTACATTGCTGAACACACCATAGCAAACTTGGTTCGAGAGAAGCTGCGGCAGCGCTGCCTCCTCGTGTCAGCTAACGCTTGGAGCTGAAAGGGTTTAGGGTAGCTGCCGGTGTGAACGCTTAGCTGGAATTTTCTCAGGTTGTGAACCATGCCATAATGTCGGCAGCTTGCACAGCAATTAATAGATGAGTGCAAGGCAGGGCAGGCCAGGAGCGCGTAGAGTCTTCGGAAGCAGCAGATCAGGCTTTACATCAGGACAGGGGTGCTCATCGTGGATTCCGGCCATCAGAGGCATTCGTTTTTTTGCTGCGTGAGTTGTGGCCGCCAGGCTTGCTTCACATGTGCACCTGGCATTTGAGAAGGAGCAGCGCAGAAATCCGGTCTTGCGGTTGCCATGGCCCAAAGTGGAGGCCTGACGATGGGCCTTAACTGGTTTGTCGTCAGGTTTCACAACACGGCGGTCACCTTGGCATGTAGCCTTAAATGTGCCAAATGTTGTCAACATGGATGATGATTCAACACACTTTATTGCATGCTTCTCTCATGGTTGCTCGTCCATCATGCCTCGGACATTGATCCTTCTGAACATTGCCGATGTCAATGCAAGGGTGCTCGTTCAAAATGCTCTTCTGGTGCGAAAAATCGGATCTAAAGAGTGTTGGCCAACTTTGAGCAAGGCATTGTGTTCTCAACTGCGTGGCTGCCATGCGTGGTGCTGGTGTCCACTTTCGCTGCTTCCCGCATACAATATGAAGTTGCTGTGCTGAAGTGGTACCGCTTGCAGGAGATCAACATGTCCCCAGATTTCCAAATCGAGCGTTGCTCAGATCAACGTGGTCCGGTTTTCGCAGTTGCTGCATGAGATTTTCATGGACTGCGGACCTGCAGAGAGCGTGCATGCGAGATTTGAGGCTTTCCAGCTTCACGCTGTGTGGTGGAGCGCTGGGATTGTGCTGCACTGGTCCACGAGAGCAACTTGGCACTACAATCAAGTCCCAGACATCCGTAAAGTGCAGCACAAGTATCATCAACACGGGGGCAAACCCATCAGTAAGGTTTCTTGGATCGTGCCAAGGATAACACCCTGTGCCTTGGATGCACCGCTTTTTTAAAACAACCCGCAGGTACTAAAGACGAATGCAGGGCATGTTTGGCTTAGGTGTGTGTTTGATTTTGGCTGGCACGACTTCAACCGCTTGGGCTACAGGGAGCACAGGCCGGCGGTCGCGTTTTGTAGCCTTACGATGCCCGACGCATCCGGTGGCAAGTGGCCAGGTGAGAAGATGATAGGGCATGCAGAACCCTTTAAAAAAACCCTAGTGCACCAGGTACATACACAGGTCGCCAAGCGTGAACAAGGAGTATTGGACGCAGGGAGCAAGGTGGAGCACAAACTTCTTCGCCTTCAAAGCGGAAGACTTGGATGGAGTGAATTGGAGGAATGTGTGCCTTGCCCAAAGCACCGACAAGTGCGTTTCTGAGCTACTTGTTGGGTTGCAGTTGTTGTTAGTCGTTTTGCTATTTGGGATGGCCTTCTTGCCCGCGAAAGTCTTTATGAGACGATCATAGACGGTCTAGGTCAAAGACAGGCCATGCCTTTGAGAACATGGGCTCCAGAGTTTTCCTGAGGCATGGCAAGGGTGATGATGAGGAAGAGTTTACTGGGCCCCACGCCGAGAGACGCGCAACTAGCTTGCAGATAATGGTGGTGGCCAAAGCTTCCGAAAGGGTCGCATCCAGCTGTACTGTCCGTGCCATCATCGTACGAAGACTGCAGACGCAAGGATCGACACTCATGTGCCGTCGGCCAAGCGTTGGTGGTGCATTTCTCTTATGGTTCTCAGGACCTCGGCTGTCGGGTTGTCGCACAGTTGGACATGTTTGGGGCCAGTCTCAGACCGCCAGGAAGAGGGCCTCATGGCCTACACAAACTTGCCTGCAACTTAGAGACAGAGCAAATCCCAGCCCAGAAAACGTGGGCACCTGCATGCTGCTGAAGAGGCTGAAGCGCTATGACAAGTTGTCACGCCGCATTCCAAAGGCTTCAGCCTGAGCAAGGGGCTGTAGTAACAGTCTGTTTTTGACGAATCCCGGCTCCTGCTCACTGCAAAACACTGACATTTGCCAAGCTGATTTTTCCAAGGTGTCCAAGGCACGCGCTTTGGATGCTTCGCCCAGCAAGACCGAGAGAAAAGCTGTAAGACAAGTGAGCCTAAGTGGATCCTGCCGTGTTTTGATGTCTGCTCACGCTTGAGGATTTAGAAATAACTTGTGCAGATTGAAACGCCGCATGGCCGCGGGAAGAAGTGACAAACCGCCGCTTTCAGTGCCCAGGGGTTCCAAGCTTTTTCATTTCAACAGACTTCACGACTGACATTTAAGTGACTTGCTTGGATTCAGCAGCTGGGGTAGCATGCCCGCCTGCATGCACTACATGCATGTGATATTCGTTCGTATGCTGCTCAATGCTCGCTCGGGCCAATGGCTTCTGATTGCAATATGCGCAGCAGCTCTCTGTCAGCAACTTGTCATGTCCTCCCTCCATGACTGACTGCAGAGCCTGTCGTTCTGATTCTGACGCCGAAATGGCAGTGGATATTCTTAATTTCGTATTGGAGCGCAATTCTGAGTTTGGTTCTCCTGAGGTGCTTGCCGGTATTTGCCAGCGAGGCATCCGAGGCCACAACCCTGTCTCGACAAGACCAATTTGCCAAAATGATAATGTGCCCAAGCCAGCAGAGCAGGTGGCCAGAAGAGCGTTGATAATGTGATGATGCCGGAGAATTAGGAACTAGATAAGCGCATAGAGAAGCTATGACTAGCTTTTTTGTGCTGTTAGTTTTGATCGAAACACTTGCACCAGTCGCAGGCGCCGCGCGCATCTCAAGCAAGCGCTCGGACGGCTGGGCAAACTATGGCAAGCCCAGTCCTCAGTGGCTACGCCGGTTTTGAACCAGAAGAGGGTTGCTATTCTTGAAAGAGGCTATCTAAGACTCTGGTTCCTCTCGTTGCTGGTCTCATGGTGGTCTTCAGAAGTGACGGGAGGAGCGCAGCATTTCGTTGTTGCTCGACGTGTTAGTCAGGTTAGTGATTCATGTATGGCCACGTGGCAAGTTTGTCGGATACGAGGTGCTTAAGCATGCTTGTGGATGACGTCTAGCACTTCCCGATGAAAATCGCATCGATTCGCACAAAACAGAAGCTGAAAGCTGCTTTCTCTTCTTAACCCTAAGGACACAACTGGTGCAGTCCGTGGTGCGCGTCCGGGCCTTCGATGCCTTGCGGCCTTGGTCCCGGTCCCATGGATCCGGCTTCATCTGGGACACCCATGGCCGCATCGCAGCCAGGATGCAGCATTTTTCGTTTGTAACCTTGCAAACAAGTGTGGTGCCTTCCATTGCCGGCGCTCATGCATCTGTGGTGCTCAAAACAGGCTGCCTAGCGAGATGTTGTGACCTGCAACAGCTGTCGAAGCTGTCGAGGTCACAAACTTCCACGTCATCAACCGGGCATCCTTTGTCTCCGTGCATTTTGCTGATGGCATGCAATGCCGAGCCCAATTTAAGGCGGGCTGCCGCTCCCTGAAGCGTAAGCCCACTATGCACGAACCTCTACTACAGTGCCACCATGTGCCACCTCTATCAAACCTGGTTACCCCCGGGCGATTCTTCAGGCGGGCTGCGAGCCTTGTGACCTGGCCGTACTTCAAGTCTTGATGGAGAGCACCTTGGCACGGTATGGAATTGTAAGTGACATGAGATTCGCAATATCCAGGGCCAAGGGCATCGTGTGCCAAGAGCTGCCCCGCAGTGTAGTGCAGTTGGATGTGCTATGTGAATATCTCTTCATGTACAGCCATGTCAACTAATCTGAAGACCCTGTATTCTGATGC